>NW_021026823.1:1504686-1552166 GCF_004153795.1 Camellia sinensis | reverse complement strand
AACAAAATAAAAACCTCACAACTCTCTTTAAATAAAAGAAAAACAAAAACTTCAAATGCCTCGAAGACCACCAAAAGCCATTTTGTTCAACGCCGGAAGACTGCTCAGTTATATCTAGCAAAACACATTTTTGAGGAGCACTACTCATCTGGGGGGCACTATTCACCTTCTGTAGTACTATTCACCGCGACAGTTACTATTCACCTTCCTTGGTCACTCTTCATCCTACCGGGCATTTTTCGTCCGCAGTTACTATTCATCAATGGAGGTACTTTCATCATCGAGGTTACTATTCACCGCCGATGGTTACTATTAGGTGGTTTTGATCGACCATTTAAAGTAGTAAATTACAACAGTTTATGTAGGCAGTGTGTGGATACAGCTTGTATGCTTATCTATGGATACTAGATCGACCTTTCCAGTGCCGAGTGTAGGCTCCGGGAGCGGTGGTCAGGGGGATTTCACCTGTTACAAGTGTGGTCAGCTGGGTCACAAGGTATCTGTTTGGCCGCAGAAGGGTGGGGGTCAGAAAGCTGCTTCTTCTTCAGCTAGACCGCAGAGTCAGAGTTTGGGCAGGGGGCAGCTCTTGATTTGTTATCAGTGTGGACAACCTGGGCACATGAAGCGGTTTTGCCCACAGTTGAGTACCACTTCGGGAGCGTCTGGTTTGATATACATATCTGTTGTAGAGTGTGGATACAGCTTGTATGCTTATTTGTGGATATTGTTGATATACATATCTGTTGAGAATGTGGATATAGCTTTTATGCTTATCTGAATGTGAGATATAGTTTTTATACATATCTGTGGAAATGATGATAGAGCTAGTATGCTTATCTGTTGTTAAAGGGAAAATGAAAAGTAATTTGGACTTGTAAGTCGTTGACATAAATATGTTATTTATGTGATTGTATCAGTGTTGACCAACTATCAATTGCTAATGTTTTAGTCATTGTCCATGGTTGGTTTAGTGTATTTCTACTGGGCTGTGGCTCACCCTATATGGGAATATCATTTTCAGGTACAGGAAGCATGCCACCTCCAAGGACATAGCTTGGGAGGCTTGAGGCGGACATACTTTTGTCGTTATACTTTTTGATGTATTACATGTAAATTCAGGCCAAGGGCTTAATGTGTACGAGTTAGTACTCTTTTGTTATAACCAAGTGTTAACTTGGAAAGATGTAAGCCCTTAGGGCATTTGCTTTTGTCGTTAACATGTAATACTTATGTAATAGAATTCTGATGTAATGGAAGAATGTGGAACTTTTGAATCTTAATGCTTGTCTTATTTAATGGATTTAATGCTTTTTATTTGAGGGCGTTACAGGTAGCATGCCACCTCCAAGGACATAGCTTGGGAGGCTAGAGGCGGACATATCTTTTTTGTCGTTTTATTTTGTTGTATTACATGTAATTTCAAGCCAATGGCTTAAAGTGTAAATGCGTAGTACTCTTTGTTGTAACCAAGTGTTAACTTGGAAAGCTGTAAGCCCGTAGGGCATTTGCTTTTATTGTTAACATGTAATACTTTTGTAAGGAACAATTCTGATTAATAGAAGAATGTCTATCTTTATTATCGATGCATGTCTTTATTGATGGGTTTAATGTTATTATTTTGAGGGCATTACAAAAATGATTAAGAACTGCAAAGAGATGTTATCAGCCACATAAAATAGACACCATTGCTATGATTTCCAAGAAAGACACTTAGGCTCCGTTTGGCAAGAGCTAAACGGGGCTTTTTTGACTATTTTAGTCACAAAAGACAAAATAGGCTATTTTAGCCACAAAAAACAAAATATCACAACCAACCCATAATCATTACCTTCTTCTCTCACCAAAAAATTCAAAAAAGTCAAAAAGCCAAAAAGCCCTTCCCAAACCAAACTTTTTAGCCCAGGCTAAAATAGCCAAAAAAGCCAAAAAGTCAAAAAGCCAACTCACTTCCCAAACGGAGGCTTACTTATGTTTTTTTTTTCTCTACTTTTTATTATTTTTTTTATTTATCACTACTTTCTTCTTCCCCTGCACCATTATAATTCACTTCCACCTTATTTTCACAATCCATATTGATGTTATGTTTGTGAACATCAAAAAGCATAAGAAAAAAAAAAAAAAGGGTTAATTACAAAAATAATTCCAAAATTTCACGCGTTTTTCATTTTAAACCTCAATGTTTCAATTTTAACAAATTAAACCTTGCCATTTTATCCGTATTTCAACGTGCTCTTTTTGTCCATCTCCATCAGTGTAAGATAACGAAGAATCGTTTTCGAATTTAAAATGAAAAATACTGAGATTTAAAGTGAAAAACACATGAAATCTTATAATTTTTTTTGTAATTAACCCTAATATTTCGTTGTGTTTGGTTTAGTTTTCGAATTATGATTTAAGTATGGAGTTATGATTTGAGTGTAGAATTGTGAGTTGAATTTTTGAATTTTGAGTTGTATTTTAAATTTTATGGATCTATTTTTTTTAAATATTAAAAAATGTTTAAGAAAATTTTATTTTTTTATTTTAGATATATAATTTTTATTTAGATATTTTTAATTTTTTTATTTTAAATATTTATTTTATAAATATTTTATTTTTTTTTAATTTTAATATTTTAAACTCTTTTCACAACTCCACACTCAACCAAACACATAATTCAAAAATTATTTTCAAAACTCATAACCAAATACATAAGTTGAAATTTCATATTACTTTCAAAACTCTACACTCAAATTGTAACCAAACACATAACAAAAAAATTAAAATATTTAAAAATATTTTTATAAAATAAAATAAAAAATAAAAATATGTTTAAAGTAGATTTTCACAACATTTAGAAAACTCTGTGTGAGGCGCAATTTTCAAATTCTTTTTTTTGAAATTTGACCTAACCGATCGTCCCACCGGTCGTCCGGCCGGTTGACCGAAACAGTGCAATTTTTTTGTTTTACAATTGCAATCTATTATTTTTTAAAAAATATATTTGTTTTTGATATTTTTTTAATATAAAAATTATTTTTTTTAGATTTGTTATAAAAATAATTTAACAATCTCATCACTAACCACCTTCAATACTATGTCATTAAAAGATGGGTAAATTATACATATAGTCTATGTAGTTTACACGATGTGTCAATTTAGTCCCTGTTGTTTTAATTTATTCGATTTTGCTCCTTAATTTAACAGACTGTGTCATTTTAGTCCAATAAAAAACGATTGTTAAGTTTGGTAGACGAAAAGTCAAACTATGTGTCAATTTAGTCCCTATAGTTTACATAATGTGTCAATTTGGTCCTTGTCAAAATCGAGCAAATTAAAATAATAGGAACCAAATTGACACATTGTGCAGACTTTTCATCCACCAAACTTAACAACCGTTATTTTATTGGACTAAAATGAAATAATTTGTTAAATTAAGAGGCAAAATCAAGCAAATTGAAGCAAAGACCAAATTGACACATCATCTAAACTACAGGGACCATTTGCATAATTTACCCTTAAAACAAACACACTTTCACCTAATCTCCTTACTAACAATCCACACATTAACAATCCCCTCACTAACAATATCATCTAACCTAATCCGCCAAACAAACGTAGTCAAAACTCTGTTCAAAGCTCATAACCAAACAAATTTTATCTTTTCAAAACTCATAACTGAAAACACGACTCCATACTCAAATCATGATCATAAAAATAAATTTTTTTTTAAATTAAAAAAAAAATTAAAATAGAATTTTGAAAAGAGTTTGGTTTTGAGTTTTGAAAAGAATTTTGAATTGTGTGTTTAGTTATGAGTTTTGAAGATAATTTTTTAATTTAGTTTTGAGTAATTTTGAATTTTGTGTTTGATTACAAATTTTGAAAATTTTATATTGGAATCATGATTTCAAAAGTTAGTCAAATGCAACCTTCAATTTTTTTGTGTGTGTATATATAACTTATATATCTTACGGTATATGTACATGTGTGTTTGTATATATGATGAAATTTTTTTATTCAAATTTTGACTGATACTCCCTTCGTCCCATTTTATTGGTCCATTATTATATTTTTTGTTGTCCCAAAATGTATGTCCATTTTGAAAAGTCAAAAATTTAAATTAAAAAAAATTCAAAATTATCCCTTGTAATTATAAATATATTTAAAAATGAAAATAGAAAGGTACTTTTGAAATTAATTATTTAAAATTTGAATTCAAAGTGTAATGAATTTTCAAAAAGGGACTATCAATATTGGACGAATGCAGTAAAATTTTGATTTCGTCTATAATTTTAATGACTAAAAATAACATTAATCTATTAAAGTCTCTTACATTTTAGGTAACCTTAATCCATTAAAACACTGATAAGTGTCTCTTACATTTCAGGTAGCTTTTCTTACATAGTCATCAAAATTATGAAGAAAATCAAAATTTTATCATTAGAAGAGTCAAAATTTAAATAAAAAAATTGCACCATATATACAAGCACATATGTACATATATAATAAGATATGTAAGTTATATATATACACAAAAATAATAATAAATATTAGGGTTAATTACAACAAAAAATAAAAATAAAAAACTAAAATTTCCCGCGTTTTTCTTTAAATCCCAAAATTATTCTCCGTTACTTTATACAAACGGAGATGGATGGAGGAGGGGGCACATTGAAATACGAATGAAACTCCAAGATTTAATTTATCGAAATTAAAACACTGGGATTTAAAGTAAAAAACGCATGAAACTTTGAAATTTTTTTTAATTAACCAAAAAATAATAATAATACAAAAAAAGAGAGAAAGAAAAGGACAAAAATAGAGAAGAAGAAAGTTGAGTGTGAACATAATAATGGTGGTAGAAAGTGGTCACAAAAGCATTTACTAAAAAATAAAAAAGTACGGAAAAAATACGCAAGTCTTTCTTTGAAATCATAACAATAATAAAGTTTAATTTATCGAAATTGAAACACTGTAGTTTAACGAGAAAAACGCGTGAAACCGTTAATTTTTTTTTATAGTAATTAACCAAAAAAAAAAAGAAACATATACAAATATTTTTGTCAAAAAAATTCAAAGATATACATATATATATATATATATAACCAGTACTCTTATATGAAATCACTTCTTTCAAATAAATCTTATTTTTAAGAGGATTAAATAAATAAATCTCAAAAACTCAATTTTAAAAATTATGAGAAAGATCAAAGCGAATAGAGGGATTCTATTTATACCCAAAAAACTATTAAATACGCCCAATTAAAATTTTAAAATTTTAATTCCTATTATATCCTAATAAGGACAATATATATTAAACCCGAAAATTAAATATTATTTTTTACACTCTAATTACATATACATATTCTTCGTCTTCTTCCCTAAGTTTCAATTATTTCTTCTTCTCCTTCTTCTTCTTCTTCCTGACTTCAAAACTCCAAATCACCCCACTAAAACTCACCATTATCATTATCATTGTTTCTTATTCTTGCGAATAAAAAAAAAAAAAAATTTTGAACAAAATCAAACAATGGATGAGAATAATAATAAAAATCATTTTTGAAACAACTCATCAAAGAAGAAGTAAATATTTACATAAATATAAAGATACAATTCTTGATTTATATATACATTTTACGTAACAAAGTCATCAAAACCAAGCTCCATCAATCTTGTGCCCTTATCCAAAAAAATAACGCTATTAAATTCATCTAAATACTCTATTATATCTTCAGTCCACCCAGTGAAAGAATCACTGCTTTTATTCCGAGAATAGTAACTTCTGACAAAATTAGAGCTCTTTATTATAGAAGATTGCCTAACTATATGGAAAGCTAATATGAAATTGTTGGACATATCTGCAAATGAATCAAAACTGGGGCTTTTTGTAATGAGATGGGCAGAGTTGAAAAGATATTTCGAGGGCACAGAAGACCCGAAAGACGAATCATAGTGTGATCTTGTCTCGATTAATTCTATCGAACAAAGTTAACATGTTTTGATTTGAAAGTCCGAATCAAATAATATTGTTAGGCATTGTAAATCCGAATATAGTTACTTTGTTTTTATTTGGATGTACCTTGAAAGGTAATTGAAGAAAAATTATAAGGTGTATTGAGACTAACATAAAACCCTAAATAATTGAACATGTGCTGAGAAATTGAAAGTACTTAATATTTTGTTTTTTTTTTTTGGATATAAATAGAAACCCCTAACAGAATGATATATACTTTTTTGTCCTTGAAACCCAGTCCGGCTCAAACTTGTTAGGCTTTTATCCAAACAAGGCCCAAATCCCAAATGGGCTGGATCAAGTGAGATCGGGCCTGAGATTGGGCCTTGAATTTGAAACTCAATCAGGCCCAAGCTCGTTGGCCTTTTACCTAAAACCAAGCCCAAATCTTGGACATGTTGGTTGAAGTGAGACTGGGCCTAGAATTAGGCCTTGAAATTGAAACTCAATCTAGTCCAAGCTCATTGGGCTTTTACCTAAACAAAACCCAAAACTTGGACTAGCAGCCCAAATGAGATTGGGCCTTGAATTTGAAACCCAACCTGGCCCAAGCTCATTAGAATTTTACTCAAACAAAGGCCAAATATTGGGCAGGCCAGCCCAGGTTAGATAAGGCCTAAAATTGGGCCTTGAACTTGAAACCCAACTTGGCCCAAGCTCATTGGGCTTTTCCGAAAACAAAGCCCAAATCCTAGACATGCTAGCACAAGTGAGATTGGGCCTTAAATTTGAAACCCAGCCCAGCCTAGCCCATGAAAAATTATAATTAAATAAAAAAAAGTGCAGAAAAATTATTTAAAAAGACTCAAATCTTGGGCTAAGCTTGGAGGCCAGGCCACGAGCCCATAGAGATGGCCTATTAGCCCACTCATCAGTCCACCATGCGAGCTCACTTAGGCTTAAGGTTTTGGCCCACAGCCCAATGAAAGAGGCTTCACAGATTTTCAACTTTCTACACCAAACAAGCCCATTATCATGCTGGGGAAGAATGGTCCATAAAATAATTGTGTTGATCTCTCATGAGCAAAAATGAACATCTTTCAGGTTTTAGGTTTGCCTCACTAACAACTTGAAACATGATAAGTTACTTGAAAGAAGAAAACAAATAAACCAATTTGATTTACTTCCAAATTTTAAATTTCTTGTCAAAATGTTAGAGCAAACGATATTTTATCTTTTACTTTCACTAACATCAATTCGTGCGACAAACTGGTCGATGCTGATCCTATTTTGTTGTTTTGTAGTCGTCCTAAAAATTGAGACCTACATAAAAACTTATGAATAAAACAAATAAGTTACGTATAAGTAAAAAATTAAACACAATTAGGTTTGATTTGCGGCATGCTTGCCTCGTTTTGCGTAATCAGCAAAAAAATCAATAAATGTAAACCAACATAGTGGGTGTTTGAAAAGTTGTTATTTTAATAAGCTATTTTAGTTTTTAACTATTTTACTAGGCTAAATTTTTTGTATTTGGAAAGATGATTGAATTTTTTTATAGTTTGATGTAATGTTTGTGAGAGAAAAAGTAAAATGATTATGGATTTGATGTGATATTTTGTCATATTAACTTTTTTAACATATTGTCTATTTATAAATTTTAGCCTAAACGAGGCTAAAAATTTTCTTGCCAAACACCATAATATAACATGATATGCACACGAAAAGGCAAAAAAAAGAAGAACCAAATAGGACAAACTACAAATTGTTACATGTCACCATTACAATTATGACTGATACGAAATGCACAGTTCAAATATGAAATGCAAATCTCTTCCAGTCAGTTTATGATATGCTCTTATATAAAATATTTGTTCAATTATAAAACAAGAAATCATTATATATAGTAAATGTTAACGAACACTTCACACCTAATTAATACACAACATATTGGTTTACTCTCAATGAGATGATTCTCCATTAAATGTCATCTGCAGGGATTGACTGAACTCACTGTGATCTTAAAATCTGATCTAAATGTATCAATTAAAGAAGAAAATTCATATGCAACAATAAAGGCTTTGAAATATTACTCGAAATAGAGTATACTACCTTGGCCCACTCCATAGAGCTTCCAAAATAACATATTCCAAAAGACAAGGAAGTGTAGGCTGCTGCAATCTATATAGCTTTCAATTTAGGTGAAGTCCTGAGAAGCTAAATAGGAAACAAACAAATATTAAGTCATTTTTTTTCTTAAAACAACCATTAAGATTGAGGTTTGGGAGTGGGAGCTCTCACTGTTATAGGAGCCTTAGTTTGAACAACTAGAGTTCCGACACTTTTATCAGTACCGTGTTGGCTACTATCTTGCATAACATAGCGCAAAACTTTCATGCAAGCAGAGCCCAAACCTGCCCGCGACCTGTGCAACAAAAATAATAACCATGTTGGATTCACAAGCTGGGGGTATACATAAATGGAAACAAAGAATATGATTTTTATAGGTTTAACACAAAAATAAATAATGAAAACTAAATACATAGATGAAAGCACTAAACTAAACAACAATCAGAAAAACATGAATACCTTTACAAAAATATTCCACAATTAAACTAGCCACGTACCAAGAAAATATAATGTTCCTTGTAGTAAAAGATAAATTAAAATTGTACATTTCTAAATACAATTTTCTTTTTCTTTTTTTTTATTTTTATTTTTTATTCTGTTAGTTATACTTCCCAAAATAAAATAAAATAAAATAACATTTTTGAACAACGGGGATACATACAATGATGATGAGACACAGCTCTCCCGAGCAGCAAATCCTTTCATTAAATACTCTCCAGCACCACTAACGCAACAACCAACTATAAATGGAGCCCCAAATAGACCTTTTGAGGATGCCCAACAACCGGAGCCATACATTGCTGCTAATCTCACACATCCAGTTATCTGTTAAAAATATTTGAAGAATAAATTTCAAGTTTAACTGAATAATGATCCATTTTAGAAATGATGTCATGCAAATTTCAACTTTTACGTGCGAATTGTGATCAACAGAGGCATCGAATCTAAATAAAAGACAAGCCCGAAAAGCCATGAAAATGAAAATGAAAATGAAAATGAAAATGATGCCAAATAGGCCCTTAGCAACACCCAATAACCACTTCAAGGTTTCATTCACTACCAAGAAAAGCATTTCTTTTGCATGGTTGTTGGGAACTTGGGAGGACAAAATATCATAGAGGAACTAATTTTTTATTTTTATTTTTTAAATCAAAGCCTCTGAATCCCCCTTCTCTCTCTCTTTCACACAACTTCATACACCAAAGCCCCCACCAAACCGTCAATGGCCACCAGTCAACTCCTCCCACGGACACCAATTCGACCACCATTGCCATCTTGGGTTAATTAAATAAGAACACTAGAAAAATAATGATACAATTTAAGGAATTGAGACAAATAATATAGAAACTCTTTGCATATATAACAAGAAAATGCCACAAAAACAAAGCAGATAATCACCTTAAGTGCAATGCCACCACTCGAAGCTCCAGATGCTATATGTCCTTTAGTGTCAACACAAATAAACACAACAATGTCCATAATGCAGTCATCTCCTGGCACATTCAATTTATAATTGATCATGATCTCCATTTGTGTTCAAATGATCACATGGTAGAACTTCTGTTTGTGAAACACATGCAAAAACATTCATAAATTAAAAATAAACTTTAATAAAACAACCATAAAATAGAGAGAGAGAGAGAGAGAGAGAGAGAGAGAGAAGAAAGTAATTGACATACTTATCATTGTAACATATTTAGTTGTGAATACAAAAAAAATCAATTGGCATATTTAGCATGAACATCCTTTTCTCTCAAAACATATTTTCATGAAACAAGTAATTGACATATTAAGCAATGATAAAATTACACTCTAACCCCCTCAACTATTGTCGCGTATCACTTTACCCCCTGAACTAAATATTGTAACATTTAACCCCCCTCATTTACTAATTTTTTTTCAATCTAAACCTTTATGATGAAAATACCCTTTTATGTATGGGATAAATTACACTTCACCGTCTTGAACTAGTGTCACTTAATATCACTTTACTCTTTACCTAAAAAATGCTACATTTGCCACATTGATTTACAAATTGGTATCAATGTAAACAATTTGTTTCTTTTCTTTTTTTTTTTTTTTTTTTTTTTTTTTTTTTTTTTTATCAGAAGAGGAATTTCCATTAAAGTAGCCAAACGGTACATGCAAAGAGGAATCCATCCAAAATAAACTTACACTACCATAGGAAAGATGAAAACAAACAATACACAGGAGTAAATCTATGAAGAAAACCCAGCTGCACAACATGTGCTTGCGCTCGTACTACAAGCAGAGGCCAACAAACGGCTGTAGAGCATGCCGACCATATATCATTGGTTACAACCACAAAGAGGGTAAGCTACATCAAGCACTAATGGACTCTAGAGTCAAACCAAACCAAAATACAATCAAAAAACAAAAAAGAAGACCAGAAAACTCAACCTCGAATCAGATCTGTAGCATATCTGGAGCAGATCCACACCATCGGGTTGGAGGAGGAGAACCTAGCACACTTCAACCATGGGGGGGAAGAAAATCGCCTCAAGAAAGAGGGAGAGTTTGGGAAGAAAAGCTCCCAAACTTATTTGACAGAAACCTGAAAGAGAAAAGGCGGGGAGGGAGAGGAGAGAGGTGGCCGAAGGCCGAAATCCCCACCCCCTCCCCCTCCCCAAGCAGCGCGCTCTGAGGAACCCTAAGAGAAGGAATAGAGAGAGAAGCTCTCAGTTAGAGAGAGAGAGAGTTAAACAATTTGTTTCTTAGATAAATGAAAATTTGACATGTGATTTGCACGTGACATCTCAAATCAAACGCCTAAAATGACATCATTAATTTGTTTGGTTTAGTATTTAAAAATTATTTTTGAGCATTTATTTTTCATATTTTTTTTTGACTTCAGTGAAACTTCTCAAATTTTAGTCTCTTTTTTCTTGTTCTTTTTTACTTTTTAAATACATCTAATCTAGACGCATCTAAAAAAATTCATTAAATATGAAAATACATTTACATACCAGTTTTTGTTTTTCATTTTTTATTTTTCATCTTTAGTAAACTTCCTTTAGATTTCCTTACAAATATTTAACTTTTTAGGTGCATTTAATATATATTTTTTTTAATACTAAATATGAACAAAAAATAAAAAAACTCAAAAACTGTAATTGAGTTTAAAAACCAAACAAAGTATAAAAAATTTTAGTTGAGGGGGGTAAAGTGATATTGAGTGATAGTTGAAGGGGGTAAAGTGTAATTTACCCCTATAGTTGAAAGGGTATTTTCGTACTTGAGGTCCAAATTGAAAAGAAAAAGAAAAGAAAAAGAAAAAGATAAGTGGGGTTAAGTTAAGCATTACAATTTTAGTTTAAGGGGATAAAGTCGTGTGACAAGAGTTGTTTCTTTTTTTCTTTTTATTTTTTTTAAGTTGGAGGGGGGGGGGGGATACCAAAAAAAATGAAATTGACATATTTAGCATGAACATCCTTCTCTCTCAAATATATTTATCGTGAAACAAGTAATTGACATATTCAGTTATGGTACACCACTTAATTATTGCCAGCTTTGGGAGGAACAGGAATGTTCTGTTTAAAATCTAAATGGCATGGAGTACCTGATACAGCTGCATCCTCTTGAGTGCTAGAAGAAAGCTCTCCAATCATGGCTTTTGCATCATCAAGCATTTATTTGTATTTTTCCCACTGTGTTTTTGCCCTCTCTGTGACCAGCCATTGTTTCCAAAAGATGCACAACAAGTATGATAACTAATTCCAGAATAAAGAATAGATTACTACAGAAATTTAAAACCAACATATTCAAGAAAAAATATAGATATATAGGGAAATGGAAATTTGGACAGATACGACAGAAAACTATGAGAGTTTACTTCATCAGTCTCCGGTATACGGCAAAGGAATACGCTTGGATTTTGCCCACATACATGCACCTTTACCAACCAAGAAGCTAGGAAACACAAAAAAATGCCTCATAAGAAAACAAAAATCTGAGGGAGGACAACAAATGGCATGCCCTAGTGAGATACACTAACTCCTCACCAAGGATCACCAGTATAGCCAAGAAAAAGAGGAAATCCAATTTGGCATGATGTTGAAGTAAGAAACTAATTTATCAGAAACTTGGAATGGACTCCTCAATAAATCATTTCTTTCAATTTTTGACTCAAAGACCAAATCACTGTAACTAATTTCACCCATTACCCTTCATGGTTTCACTTGATTTGATTTTTACAAGCACTAAACATGTGTAGAAGGCAGATTCATATTCACTATTAACACATAGTATGCAGTACGTAACATCCCTAACAAAATAATGTTGCACGACTCATAATTCCCAATGAAAAATCCCCAAGAAATAAATAATAAGTACTGTGACAATGCTGCCATAAAGAGGTAATTTGTATATCAAAATTCAAAGATAAACACAGGTTTATTCATACATGGGAGCTATTCGACCCAGCAGTGCTGACCCCAACATTTGTTCCTTGGCCAACAAAGCAGCAACTTGGATACCATTTCAGACACCTACTAATTATTAACTACACAGAAATGAAGAGCATAAAATGAAAATGAAAGCTCCATAACATTATCAAAGCCAAAGAACATAAGAAATTGAAGCCCACAACATAAAAACTTATTTACTTGTTTAGAGTATGGTTTCCATTAATTATACTTCAGGAATACCTGGCACCGCTCAAACAGCCCCAAATGCCCCTAGAATCACCATCCATGATACTGGCATCACATTCCACATGACCATCTTCAGTCAAATTTGAGCCACGCCCAGCATTTGTGCTTGGATCACCTTTTAAAGAAACACACTTGATCAATAATGAAATTCACAATAGCTAGACAGAATTAAGAAGAGAGACACTACAGAAAATTTCCACTGCATGAAATGGCTCTTTCCACATCAAACAGATAGGAGGAATGATCTAGAGCCATATCTAACCCACCCAACAATTCCACATCAAACGGATAGAAGGAATGTTCTAGAGCCATATCTAACCCACCCAACAACCCTACAACATCAAAGCCCAACCATCCCCCTAGGGCATTGTATTGGTCCCCTTAAGTTTGAACCAATCCAACGAGGCCAGGCAGTTCATGGACCACTAGCTTGTGTTCATCCAAACAAATTATTGCACAGCTAAAATGTCCTTGAACTATCCTGTAGTTTCAAATGTGTAATTCCATCTACCATATACAAGACCAAAATTTTCACAAATTACTAAAGAAAAGAACAATCCATGAGTTTCAGTTAACTTTTGACATGACTTTAGAGTCCACATTGTAAAATTTCTTACTCTTTTTTTCCACGTAATCCAAGTTGCATGTAAGCATATTATACAAAAGAAACTAAAGAATTCTTTGTACCACCCACTACTATTACTTTGCAGCTTTGTAGCTTGAAAATAGATTAGTTTTCCAATCAAGTGACATGCAAAAGATTGGATTGGTTGCATTGTTGCACAAGTAGAGCATTTAAAACTCCCATCCACAAACCGAACCCACTCTCCCCACCAAAAATGTATCAAGTATTTTGGGCTCTGTGCATCTCATCAAATAAGAAGTGTCTCATTATAGGCTGCTTCCAAAATCAAATCTTATTTCTAGTATGTCATCTTGATCATGGTTGCTCAACTGTTATCTGCCAATCAAAGTGGCATTATGATGAGCCTTTATTATGCAATCTTCATGTAAGCTCTAGGGGCCATTCTATTTTAATATCAACTCCACAAAACTACTTGTTGACTGCATTAAGTCACCAATCTAGTAGCAATAAAAGATTCTAACAGGGACAGCAGCATTAATGAAGCAGCAATCTTGATTCATGCTAAGCTCAGGATGACTTGGGTAAACATTTTTGTCTAGCAGACAAGATAAAGCGACAATAAATAATCACTATAAGACAGCTTTGAAGTCTAAATACAATAGTTTGAAAAGGAAGAGGAAGAAAAGGACCTTAGAGGCATATAATTCCAACAGAAATTCAGAAACAAGCCCTACAGCAACATATCATCCTCTATTGATTTGGACTTAGACAAAAGATTGTGGAAAACAAATAGCCAAGACAGGAAAATCAAGTTAATTTTTGTTCTAAGTTATGCTTTCCTTTTACTATTTTCTAAGGGTGGATTGTTCTTGAAGTGAAAAAAAATAAGGATCATTGATGCGTAGATGAACCATTGCCAAGCACAATGTAGTTACGAGGCATAGCCTGGGGTTGTTACTGATGAAGAGAAACTAATTTATTTTTTTCATATTAAAAGTTGCTTTGAAAATAAATATAGAGTAGCTTTTGTTTTTCAAAGTCTCTTAAGTTTAAAGGCTCATTAAAATCCATAATTTTTTCTAGCTTCAAAATATGAGTGAATTTAAATATTTTCTTTTAGTGAACCTGTGCCTGCATGGTAAAGCAATCTAGCAATATGGAAATTGCTGAGCAGCATCCAAGAAAATCCTCTTAACACTCATTCTAATCTATATTGTTATATTAAAGCAACATCCCATTCGGTTCTAATGAATGAAAGGAATGCGGTTAGTTTAAATGAAAATGCATGTCTTATCTGATGGGTTTAATGTTATTATTTTGAGGGCGTTACAAAAATATAAATCAATGAAGACAGTTACAATAATTCATTAAAAAATAAATTTCAAAAATCACACAATGAGATAAGTTCATGCCCATAGTGCATGGCATCATTCTAGTTCATTTAAAATGAAAAGTTCTATTTTCCACCACTAACGATAATTTGCATGCTCCAAATTTCTATAGATTCAACAATGTAACTTACTCAAGACAATCAATGTCCAACACAAAGTAAATCTTTAATGCCTTAATAAAGTGCAAAATTGATAAAATTCAAGATTAACAAAATTGATAGAAGTGAAGGCAGGCCGCATTACAAGTAAGAGAAATATCAGTGGGTTTCACCAGGTTACCAAGCAAATGGTTTTCTATGTTGTAATTCAAGATATACCCTAAATCATCATTTGGCCAGTTTGACCATGAATCTAGGCCTACAGCCAAACCATGTTGTTGAGCTATTGTTTCTCTTAGTCTTCTCCATTATCCTTGGATTCCAACAGCACATGATCTTTAATTTTCCACATTCAAGACTGTTAATGTTGAAAAGAATTTTCATGTCCAACAATGGTCACCACCATCCTCATCCAAGCCTGTATTGTCTCATGTTTTCCAAAGCATAGATCAAATTAAACCATCCCACCATATTATCCAAAACAAATTTTCAGTCATATTCAGTGTTCATGCTCCAGAATAACAAGGGCTCTACTTCTATGATACATCTAGGAAGTGCAGAAAATGGCATACAACTTGAAAGTAACAGAGAGAAAAAAAAAAAAGAAGAACAAAAGAAAGAATAATGGTAATCCCTACTAATAAACTTTAAAAGGGCCATCCAAACATGACGACTCTCTCTCTATATATATATGTATATATATATCATGCTGACACACTTCTGAGAGCAGGCCCTCCATCAATATGCAAATACCTAGCAGAATAAAATGGAATGATCAATCTATATAATCTGTATGAAATGACCATTCACACCTACAATGGTGAATGATGATTCTGTTTATAATGCATTTTTCCTCATTTTTTAGCAAACCAAATGTGAGAATGGACATTGTGATGAAATGATCATATTCTATTCCAGTGAACCAAAACCTTTTCAACTGAAAATAGTTAGAACATGTTTAGAATTCAAACAAAACGACATAATACATAGATTCAAGATATTCTAGTTTAAATTTCCTTTTCCTTTATTTTCCTCAAGATTCTCGGTAACCAAATGGAGGGGAAGAGAGGAGATCCGAAGGAAATACCTTGCGAAGAACAGAAGCAGCAGCGAGGCAGGCACGTTTCATGGCGGACCTGAGAGCTTTCTCGTTCGACGGCGCGTGAAAACCCTCGCCGACGTGAACCGCCACGAAGAACCAAAGGTTCCGATCAGGGACATCCTCCTCCTCCGCCATGGAATTTTGATGAGGAGCTTTTTTCGAGAGGCGTGGAGGGCTAACATGTTCAATATATAACACATTTGTCATAAAAAAATAATAGATGATTTATATTTAAAAATACAGCTGCCATTTATTTTTTTAATCATAAATGCAATAAATTATGATAGACTTCATACGTCAAACAACACTCTTTAATCCAAATCGTATACCAAATAAAACTCTAACAACTCGGAATAAGCATAAACAACCGCCCAAATCCACCTTAGTTGCACCCCTATAATTTTGTCCATGCCTAATGTGGTGCTTACTAATATTGTGAGATGAAGTGATTCATGCAATCAATATATTTTATTTTATTTATTTATTTTTTTATTTGTGTGTGTTTTTCAATTGAAAAAATCGATTACTTTTATTTTGTGTAAAATGCAATCAAGGCAGGTTTGGTGGCTTAATCCAGATGAGAAGGGTATTTGCCTTTGTGGATTTTTCAGCAAGCAAGATCTAAGAAACAAATGTCACTAATTGTCAATTTTCAGCAACAGTTATAAAATTTTGTCACAAAAAATGCCACTAATTATAAGTTTTAGCAACAGTTTAAAAAATCGTCACAAAAAAAAGGTCACTAATTTTTAACTTTTAGACACAGTTTGAAAAATTCATCAAAGAAAAATGTCACTAATTGTAAGTTTCAAGGACAATTTATAAAAAGCGTGACAAAAAAATCTCTCCACATTGCATTAAGGGGTTATCACAATAATCAATGCAGTACCTTTCAAAGTTCCTACATGAACTTCAGCGTATACAGAGTAACAACCTGAAATTGGAATAGCAAATGCAAATGTTAAATAAAACGGAATTTCACCAAAGCCACTAAAATCTCTGTATTGATCCAAGACAGCCTAAACAAATCAGATAAATATGGCAAGTTCCATATGATCATAACCACTTGCGTCTTGCTAAATTGGAAACTTAACCATTTTTAGAAGATACAAAAAGACAGGGATACGAGCATTTTATAATTTTTTGGCATAAAATTAGGTATCAAAACCATGAACTTATATCATCTTATGACGATTGACAAGCCTAATCACTATTAATAGGCGGTCAGCTACATGGATCTATGTTTCCAATAAATAAGCTTCCACATTGAAGCTAGTCAAAAAGAAACCAATAGGTACTTTCTTTTCTTTTCTTTTTTCATAAACAGGGAATAGGGGTAGGGGTAACTGCATCACACGGCAGTAACACTTGAATTCAGACATCGGATAAGGGAGCACCTCATTCACTAAGACAGCCCTTGATCTCCAAGAAACCAACAGGTAAAAAAGCCGCTTTTATGTATCTTTAGACTGTGTTCGGATCATAGATTTAGATAGAGATTTGGAAATAGAAAGGAACAAGCGAGAGAAATCAAAGGGAAAAAAAAAACTTATATTTCATTTACATTTCCCTCTCCTTTTCCTTTCCTACTTATATTTCACTCACATTTTCCTTTCTCTTTTCAAATCCACGATCCAAAGACAGCCTTACAGATTATAAGAAATATCACTGTATAACAAAAAAACCAAAATAAAAAATAATATAAAATTTCGAGTACAAAATTAATAATGTGCTAAAATGAAACAAGAAGAATAGGAGAAGGAAATTGGCACATTTGGGGGAGCGGTAAGAGTGCCATCAACATCAAACAAAGCAATTAATCCAGGATTCCTTGCTGCCATTTCAGTATACAAAATTTTCTGCCATCAAAACAACAAGCTCGAAAAGCGTTAATTCAAATATTTATAATTAAAAAAATAAAAAGAAAAATCAGGCAAATTATGCTTCTAAGAGAAATATAGTCAGTGAGAGAGTATGCATTACTCTCATCTCATGAATTCCACAAATTTTGTGAGTCAAATCAGTTAAAGTTGAAACACCCGTTTGTTTCTGAGGAAAATCATACAAACAAAAATCTTTCCTGAGAAAAAAATTACTCCTATAGATTTCAAGCTGAGAACTCACGGATTGAATTGCAATTCCAAATTGACATAAGGAAATAAAACTAGATAAAATACAAACAATGAAGAACCAATGAAAAAGTGCGATTTACCTGGGGAAAATTTGGTGAAAAGAAGGAAGAGAATAATTATAAAAAAAAAAATAATCATAATCCAAAAAAAAAAATTGACATAATTAAAATGACTTATGATGAAGGGTGCGGATTAGGGGTGAGCAGCGGATATACCGATCCGTCAAAACCGACCGAACCGAACCGATCCGCCGCATTTTGGACGAATGCGTGATGATGAGCGGACGGTTGCGGATTGATTTTCTCCAATCCGCCAATTTGGCGGACGGATGGCAGATTTGATATTTTTTTGCCGCAACCGAACCGGCAAACCGCCAAATCGCGAGCACCCGTAGTAATTTATAAGACTTTGTATTTTCAATTTGTTTAAATATTATGTTTGTGTTTTCAATTGAAAAAGAGTTTAAATATTCTGTTGAAAAAAAGTTTTCAACTTGAATATATTTTTTGAATTGAAAAAAATAAACGTTTTATTCATCTATATTTTTTAGTTTTTAAATCTAACTCTAAAAATAATAAATAGAAAATATGATATATGCTGGTTGGTTTTTGTTTTCAAAAACATATGTAGATGTAACAATACAGAGACATTCAATCTCTACTACTGCTCTGTTCATGGTTTTGGTGGTTTGAATTGTTATTATATTTTAAGAATCACAGATTGTAATACTTTATGGGGATG
Source organism: Camellia sinensis (assembly GCF_004153795.1). NCBI lineage: Eukaryota > Viridiplantae > Streptophyta > Magnoliopsida > Ericales > Theaceae > Camellia > Camellia sinensis. The sequence goes on along the minus strand of NW_021026823.1, from coordinate 1,533,378 downwards.
AATCATGATGTGATTGTAATATGTGGATGAGGCATGCAGTGATCATGATATTCTTAAGTTTCAAACTTTCTTTCTTTGGTTAAGGCATACAGTGATTGTAATACTTTTTTAAGTCATTGACTGTAATACTTTTTTTTTTCTTTTTTTTTTTGAGGAAGTGCACAAATTGAATTATGTTGAAAATTTATAAAATTTTAAACTGCCAAACCGATTCGCATCCATCCGCCAATCCGCTCAATCCACATCCGCCGGATTGGCGGACGGATGCGGATTGATTTTCTTCAATCCGCCAATCTGGCGGACGGATGGCGGATTGGAGGTTCCGTGGCCGCAGCCGACCCGCGCCCACCCCTAGTGCGGATTATAGACTTCTTTGGAGTGGGTTGGCTTTTTTTGATTTTTGATTTTTTTTTTTTTTGATTTTATTATTTTAGTTAGGGTTAAAAGTTCATTTCAACTTGGTTTTTTGACTTTTTTTTTTTAAATTTTATAAGAGAGAATGTGAAATAATTATGATTTGAATATGACAATTTATCTTATTAATTTTTTTAACTTATTTTATACTTTTTGTAATTAAATTAGTCCACTAATTTTATATTTTTGTAATTAAATTATCCCACCACCTTAAAAAAAAATTCTTATGCCAAAGGAGGGCTAGAATTCACCATGTAAGGTATATATGCTTATGTTGTTCCACTTGGGTGCAACCCTGTGGATCTGATGATCTAGGTCTAATACAAAATTAGTGATTTTTGTAACTATTTTTTAAAAAATAAATAAATTACACATCAATGTATGAATCAAGCAGAAGAAATTTGGGAAAATTGTAATTTTTTTATAAAAAAAATAAATTAGTGGTAAATTTTATTTATTTTAAATTATTAAAGCTATAATTCTTTTTTTATTTTTTCTTATGAATTTGTAAATATTTGTGAAGACAATACTAGTATCACATTTTTTTTTCCAAATTTTTTTTTTTTATCTTTAGTAATTTTTGTTTTTTTTTTTAAATTTGTGTCAAAATTTTTTACTTTTCCAATTGTCTAGTGTAGAATAATTTTAAAAAAATGAAAAAATCCAAAAAAATAAAATAAAAGAAGAAGTCAACTATTTTTTACTTTTTGCTTTTAGCTTTTTGTAATGCTCTATCCCTCAATTTTTCCCCCACCCTCCCCTAATGCCATGGCGAATAATACTATCTAATCAACTCTCTTCAAACTCTTATCTCTCCTTTCAAAATTGTTTGCCACATCTTTAGGAAGAGTTTGCAGGAGAAAAATTAGGGAGATGTAGCATGCTCATTTTTTGGAGGCTCCTCTAGTAAAAATTTAATTTTTTTTTGAAAAAAAAAATCACTAAATACAATAAAAAAAAGTTACTAAAAAATTTAATTATAAATAACAGAGGACGGAAGATGCAAAGAGCATCATAGCAAAATTAGACAATCCCAATTAGGTTGGCACTATCTAACTAGCACAATCATATGTTAGCACTAAACCAAGTTGATAAGACAATAACCAACCAAAACAAAAACATAGGATGTAACACCCCAAAATAATTTACATAAGAAGGGTTCATATTTATCTATCAACAAGATCTTAATCCAAAAATAGTAACTTCCATAACATATATATATATATATATATTGTAGCACTTGTACTCTTTTAAAACTTTTGGGAAGTGTATTTGAATCCTTTATTTTATTTTGGGGATCTTTGGTGTTGTTGTATCTTGGTTTTGGATGAGTGAAAATCGATTTAAACTTGTTGGGATTACTCGTTCACGCTTGTTTATGTTGAAAAGTTGTTTGGGAACTTAAAGATCTTGTTCTGGGGTCGACACCGGTCTTGGTGGTGTCGACACCTTCCTTTTGTTGTTGGCCATATGGGTTAGCACCAGTCTAGGAAGGGTCGACCCTTGTCCAGAAATTGCTTGCTGAAATTTGGTGTCGACACTAGATTTGGAAGGGTCGACACCTGTGTTGCAAGGGTCGACACCTGCGACTTTTTTTCTAGATTTCAATCCGATTTGGGCCCTACTTTTTGAGGATTTTGACTTGATCTTTTGGGTTGACTTTGGGACTTCATTTTACTTTGACCTAGCACTATAAATAGGTCCCTCACTTAACATTTTCTTTACTTTTTCTTCTCTTTTTCCCTCTCCAAGCCGTAAGTCACTCTCTCCCTCTCCAAGATCACTTTTTGCTCAAAAATCTTTAGATCTACTCACTTGGAAGCATCTCTTTGCCTTGCTCCTTTGAGAAAGGTTGTAGATCTTGTCAAGGGCTTTCTATTGATCCAAGTAGTTCATGGTTTCGTTACCTGTGATTTTTGGATTGTTTTCTCTTCGCTTCAATAGGTAGGGATTTCCTTGCTCCTTTCCAATACTTCGTCTATAGATAGATATATAATAGATTTTATTGCATAAAAACCATATTCATTATAGATTTTCTTGAGAGCTATGAAAGGGGATTCTAGAGTTTGATATTTGTGATTGGAGTTGTTAAGTTGTTTGTTATTAGGTTATTTGGAAAATGATTTATTATGTTTATGGAGAGAGGGAGGATAGCCCTAATTTAATATTATTGATTTAATGGATTTAAAATGGATGAAAGCTCTAATTTAATATTATTGATTTAATGGATTTAAAATGGAGAAAAGCCCTAATTTAATATTATTGATTTAATGGATTTCAAATGGAGGAAAGCCCTAATTTAATATTATTGATATAATGGATTTAAAATAGAGGAAGTTAAATAATCTTTATATTTTGCCAATATGGGTTGTATAATTGTGTTATACCAAAAGAAAATAAAAAGAGAAGTAACCACGATGTTGGTATTGTTTTAGACTAATCATGTGAAGTTGAGTTATGGTTTTGATACCAATGGAATTGGTTTTGTAAAATAAAGAGGATGGATTTGGTTTTGGTTTTGGTTTTGTAAAATGACAAGAATGAATTCTTAGAAAATGGTTGGAGTTATGTGGATTGGAAAATAAAGAAAAGTGGTCTTTTTGAAAGAAAATGAAATCATCACCATTTGTAAATTGATAATGAACTTGAGGTCGGATTTTGGAACCTTTACATATTATCACTTTTATTGGACTGAAAGTCTTGCTAGAATTGGATTGTTGTCCTGTGAGTATTTAATACATTTACTTAGAGGTTTTGTCCTTGGTCATCGGTGGAGGATGGCATTGTTGTGTTGAATAATATCGTGTATGTATTACACTTGTGTTATTATGCATTTTAGTATGTTGAGATGGTTGGGAATGTGCTTGCGCTTCGAATGAGAGGTACCATTACCTTCTAGCTAGCACCTGGAGAATTGGCTGCGCTTAGAATGAGAGGTACCAGTACCTTCCAGCTAGCGCCTAGAGAACTTGGCAGAGGTAGCATTACCTTCTAGCCGGTGTCTAGTAAATTGGCATTTCGTTATAGAAAGGTGTATCATTGGCTTGGCATTTTGGTATAGAAAGGTGTATCATTGGCTTACCGTGCTTAAGGTAGGTAGAGCGGAACTTGTTTATCATTATTGTCTCAGTATATCTGTGTATATTATGGGTTATGATGGTTATGGTTCTGGAAGGCCGAGTTGCCTCATTTGTTGAGTAGATAGTTGTTGGTTGCTTGTTGTTTTCCCTTTGTACTGAATGTATTTATGTAAAGACATGAATGTGTTAGAAACGGACGTAAGTACTGTATTGAGATTGTGAATAATGTGAAGGACATTGGATACTTGTGAACATGTTTCAAAAAGGCAAATCAGGTGTACGTCTGGAAAGTGAGAGAAAACATGATGGGCATTTTGAAATTGTTTTCAGGAACTCGTTATTGTCATATGAATTTTGAAAAAGGTAACATCATGAAAGAAAAGTAAAATGCTTATGTTGTTGAACGAAATGAACGATTTTGAGAAAAGTTCCTATATAAGTATATTTCTATATAAACCGTCACATTATCTATATGATATGATCTAAAACATTCATGATCATAACTATCTGTATGTTGTTATTGTTTGGGATCATATTGGGATTCCTACTGGACTTTATGTTCATCCCACGTTGCTAATCTTTTTTCAGGTGGACGTCAAGAAGGGTTTTCAAGATCGAATCGGATCTCTTTACGCGCGAGCGTGAGTCTGTGTCTTACGCTCGAGCGGGGATTTCTACGCTCGAGCGTAGAGTCGATTATATCAGTCCGTGATTTCACTTTTTGGATCACTTTTTGACCTACTTTTCCTTCATAACTTTTTAAAAACCGCCCTTTGAGTACTCAATTGGAAGCATCTCTTTGCCTTGCTCCTTTGAGAATGGTTGTAGATCTTGTCAAGGGCTTTCTATTGATCCAAGTAGTTCATGGTTTCGTCACCTGTGATTTTTGGGTTGTTTTCTCTTCGCTTCAATAGGTGGGGATTTCCTTGCTCCTTTCCAATACTTCGTCTATAGATAGATATATAATAGATTTTATTGCATAAAAACCAAATTCATTATAGATTTTCTTGAAAGTCATGAAAGGGGATTCTAGAGTTTGATATTTGTGATTGGAGTTGTTAAGCTGTTTGTTATTGAGTTATTTGGGAAATGATTTATTATGTTTATGACGAGAGGGAGGATAGTCCTAATTTAATATTATTGATTTAATGGATTTAAAATGGAGAAAAGCCCTAATTTAATGTTATTGATTTAATGGATTTCAAATGGAGGAAAACCCTAATTTAATATTATTGATATAATGGTTTTAAAATAGAGGAAATTGAATAATCTCTATATTTTGCCAATATGGGTTGTATAATTGTGTTATACCAAAAGAAAATAAAAAGAGAAGTAACCACGGTGTTGGTATTGTTTTAGACTAATCATATGAAGTTGAGTTGAGTTGAGTTATGGTTTTGATACCAATGGAATTGGTTTTGTAAAATAAAGAGGATGGATTTGGTTTTGGTTTTGTAAAATGACAAGAATGAATTCTTAGAAAATGGTTAGAGTTGTGTGGATTGGAAAATAAAGAAAAGTGGTCTTTTTGAAAGAAAATGAAATCATCACCCTTTGTAAATTGATAATGAACTTGAGGTCGGATTTTGGAACCTTTACATATTATCACTTTTATTGGAAGTCTTGCTAGAATTGGATTGTTGTCTTGTGAGTATTTAATACCTTTACTTAGAGGTTTTGTCCTTAGTCATCGGTGGAGGATGGCATTGTTGTGTTGAATAATATCGTGTATGTATTACACTTGTGTTATTATGCATTTTAGTATGTTGAGGTGGTTGGGAATGTGCTTGCGCTTCGCATGAGAGGTACCATTACCTTCCAGCTAGCGCCTGGAGAATTGGTCGGGCTTAGAATGAGAGGTACCAGTACCTTCCAGCTAGCGCCAAGAGAACTTGGCAAAGGTAGCATTACTTTCTAGCCGGTGTCTAGTAAATTGGCATTTCGTTAGAGAAAGGTGTATCCTTGGCTTGGCATTTTGGTATAGAAAGGTGTATCATTGGCTTACCGTGCTTAAGGCAGGTAGAGCGGAACTTGTTTATCATTATTGTCTTAGTATATCTGTGTATATTATGGGTTATGATGGTTATAGTTCTGGAAGGCCAAGTTGCCTCATTTGTTGAGTAGATAGTTATTGGTTGCTTGTTGTTGTCCCTTTGTACTGAATGTATTTATGTAAAGACATGAATGTGTTAGAAACGGACGTAAGTACTGTATTGAGATTGTGAATAATGTGAAGGACATTGGATACTTGTGAACATGTTTCAAAAAGGCAAATCAGGTGTACGTCTGGAAAGTAAGAGAAAACATGATGGGCTTTTTGAAATTATTTTCAGGAACTCATTATTGTCATATGAATTTTGAAAAAGGTAACATCATGAAAGAAAAGTAAAATGCTTATGTTGTTGAATGAAATGAACGATTTTGAGAAAAGTTCTTATATAAGTATATTTCTATATAAACCATCACATTATGTATATGATATGATCTAAAACATTCATGATCATAGCTATCTGTATATTGTTATTGTTTGGGATCATATTGGGATCCCTACTGGACTTTATGTTCATCCCACGTTGCTAATATTTTTTCAGGTGAACATCAAGAAGGGTTTTCAAGATCGAAGATCTTCTTTACATGTTGGCCACGAGGCCTTTTATTTGTAGGCGGAATGCCATTGATGTAAAAGGGTTAAACCATTTCTTTTAATTTAAAAGATGTAAGCCTATAGACAAATTATTTATTTATTTTTAACTCATGTTGCATTCACTTCATATTCGAATGAGAGAACCTTTAATAATAGTACTCGTTAATGTGTTAAATTTCTGCGCATGATCTCTGAAATTGTGTTATAATGAAGGATTTGGTAATGGTACCCATTGATATAAAAAGTGGGGCGTGACATATATAAAAAATAATGTTTCATCCATTACATCCTCATTAAATCTATAAGATGTGTACTCAATTCATTCTGGAGATTTATCAAAACTGTTCCACATGCAACTATACATTTAACATTACAGAAATATGAATCTATAGCATGTGGCACCACAAGTCAACTACAAATAAATGCTTTCAAGGCTACAAGTTCCAAGGCTTATGCGCAATTACACAAAAATTATTATCGAAACCCATACATTTTAAGCCATTGGCTTGTCCAAAACAACAATAAAACCAGAGCCATATGCCCTCAAAACACTTCACGCCTTCAATTTGGTGGAATCACTACATCTTTCACTGCACAAAATCCACTAGGATGAGCATAAAATCCAGTAGGAAATTCTTAACAAAGTATATACATTTTTACATAATCTCATGAGATGAATGCAAATGCCATGTCATGCTCAAAATACATACTTTTTCCTTTTGAAAAATCTTGTGCATAATGCCAATTTGATTACACAATGATCCAACAAATTCAATATAATTTTCAAAGGGGTGATAAATATGACTTAGGTAATTTCTAGGTTAATGTCTGCAAGTAGACATTACAAGCACTATCAATCTCCACTTTACCGGTCTCTCACCGGAAGGCAAGTGGTACCTCCTCCACACGTGTTTTCAATTTTTCACCATGGACACTTAGACCAACTTAACCAATTCCAAACTACACCCCCTATCCGGACTTACCAACGTATTTATCTCAAAACAATTCAATATGTTCTTGTTTCACAAAACAATTTCTTTCTCAATGCAATAGTTTTCAAATTTTAATTTAATATTCATAACAACCAAATGAAATGGAATGTCAATGCAACATGTATCAATGCATTATAATATGTTTCCATTTTCAGTTTCCACTACACAATCTATGATTGTGATAAAAATCTCCATACTTCTTCTCAAGATAATTTCACAAATTAATCTACCGAGAGATAAATAATAATACCACATTACATGCTTTCTCCACATGTTAATCTCTATTTTTCCACTTGGACATTTCAAGGCCAAACAAAAATAAGCTATACAACTAGCTTCAATATTAACCATTTCTCATTCTTCCATGGAATTTCCTCTTAATACATAATTATAGGAATTTCTCAATCATATATTCATCATAATACTTGACAAGCATAGATTTCACTTACCATTTTCCCAAAAAAATCCCCAATCTCTAGGGTTTTCACAAAACTAGGTTTTTTCCTCATTTTTGAAAGGACTTTTCTAAGACAACATTCCTCCTTAACAATATAGTTCATAGCCTTAAGAGTTTTTTTAAAAAAACATTGAGAAAACCCATTTTTTAAATCATCAAGAACTCATGAGCCAAAAATCAAGTTTCATTACTACAAGAAGAAGTTCCAAAATCAACATAAATTTGTAAATATGTATATATAACTTTAAGAGAATCCCTACCTCAAGCTTTGGAGAAGAAAAGAGAAGAAAACCCCCAAATTTGATGGTGCTGAAATCTAATCTATACCATACAAAACGTAGCCCTCGAGGAGTTCTCTAACTCTAATGAAGGAACTAGAGTCAAAGCTCTAATGGATTTGGAGAAATCAAAGGATTAATGTGATTTGGTGAGAGTAATGTAGAGAGAATGAGGAGAAATGTGTTTCAGAGAGAGAGATGAGAGAAAAGTGAGGTGGGTGCTCAGCCCAAGAAAACAAAAAGAGAAAATTTTCGGACACATCGCATTCCGGCACATGCGGCACCGTGTCTGCACGTGTGGCACGTACCTTTCACAGGTACGTCACTGTCTCCCGTATATGCGGCACACTTTCCATACATGCCCTCCGCTTGTGCATTTAAAGCAGTGTTGAACCATCGACGACCTCACCTCACCACACATGCGGCCTTACCTTTCGCACGTGCAGCCTCACCTCCCGCACGTGCAACCTCACATCCACACATGCGGTCTAAGCCCTGCATGTGCGGCCCTGCATCCACTCAGAAATTGCATTAGCTGAACCTGAGACATCCCTGATCCAATTTCATGCTTTTCGAAACAAGCGGAACGAAACTCCATAATGAAATAAAGACGAGGATCTGAGGGAAGTTTCAAGAATGGTGAACTTAAACAGTCGACAAGACCATAGATTAAATCCCGACACTCCCAACACGAGCAAGATAATCACAATTAAAGGAAAACGAGGTGGGTTATATATACCCAAGCATCACATAAGATGGCAGACAACACCCAATAGTCAACACTGGCAAAGCCTTGTTACCTCAAACCACAAGCCTCCTACCTTTACTCAGACAATTTCTGATTTGCCTCATGTTGAAAAGAAAATCATGAATTGTGAAGTAATGTTCCTTAAACACTACTTAGAACCAAAGTGCAATCTTAACTTTTATCGGATCACATAAACCTACCATATTTGGGTTAATAGCCTTGAAAATGCACTCATTTCGATGTTCTCATAGAGACCACAACATAGTAATAGGTAATGCTTTTCACATCATTCTCTCATTATTGCTGAGACTTTTCCCTGCCCACCAGTTAAGGAGTTCCTCCACTGAGTTTGGCAATGCACCTTGCACATCCCACCACTTTAACATCTCTGACCAAAACCTTCGAAAAAATAAATAAAAATCTCTGACTAAACTCTCTAAGCAACTGGGCAATACAATAACACATGATTAAGTGGCTCACCCTCAGCTTTGCAAAAAATGCAAAGTGTTGATTCATTAGCATTAAGAACACCATTCATAAAAGAGGTGTGCCAAACCTAGTTGTCAGAAAATTATACACAAATGAAATTGTAAAAGTACCTATTTTTGAGGTAGTCCAAACTAGTTTATCTTCTGTGTCTGACTTGATTGTAGGAGTTGCCTTTAAAAGGGCTAACATTCTAGTAACCTCCACCTTTTCCCAATCATATAGCTCCTTTCTAAACTGAAACACCCACTCTCCTACAACCTCATTCCTTGTCAGCATTGAATTTAAGGACTCTCCCTTATTAACTACCAATCTATGTAGAAGTGGAAATTCCTCTTTCAGACAAGTGAGAGAAAGAATCTCAATATATTTTTACACATCTACAAATACTTTTATGTAGGACTTATGTGCAGGTTGCAATAGATTGATTTATTGCCCAATAGGTCATTTGATAATTAGCAATGTTTTTCTTCAAATACTAATAACAAACGTTACTAATTGTCTGTTTTTAGTAACAATTTAAAAAATTCGTTAAAAAAATATACTAATTCTAAATTTCAGCGATAGCTTAAAAAAATTTCACAAAAAAAAATGTTATTAATTGTCAATTTTTAGCGACAAATTCAAAAATCATCACAAAAAGTCTTTTTTAGCGACTATTATGATAAGACCAACTTTTAGCGATGAATTTAATATGATTTAATGGGAATTAAATTCAAGTATTAACACCTACTGGTAATTACCTTTACCTATCAGTCAATTTATCCAATATCCACCTATCTTTCTAAGTATTATCTATCTATTCACGTATCATTCCTTTATTTGTCCTTATGTACCTATCTGTCAACTTAATTTGTCTATCTATTCATATCATCACCACGATCAGTTGCTGGCATTAGCCACTACCTGTCACTTTTTGGCAAATTTTTTAAAGTAGGTGGTTCGACAATGATATAGTGGTGACAAAACTGGGTTTTTACGGCTTTATATCAACAACATACAGTAAATGCAAGTCATGATTTCTCACTTTTACAACTTGCTTTTTTTACATGTCGTAAATAATTTTTCAACCATGACACGTCTATTGTGTAGGTCGTGAATGCAAATATAGATGATTTTTTTACGGCTTGCAATGTTAGCCGTAAATAATAGAACTTTCTATAACATGCATATAGCATGCTGTTAATACATCAACTATACACGACACGCATATACCAGCTGTTAAAAATATTAAACATTTCACAGTGCATAAAAAGCCAGCCTTTAAAAATTCACTTTCCACAGCGCACAAAAAGCCAACTGTTTAAAATATTACACTTTTCACGACACACAATTGCTATTGCGAAAGGTACGATTGAAAAAAAAGTAGCGCCAAAATAAAAATTTTAAGTGCCAAACACCAACAAAAATAATAATAATAATAAAAAAAAAAAAAAATCAAAACCCCAACTCTTCAGCACTAATACACCCCAACTCGGGGTTCTAGAGGAACATTTATCTCAAAAAAACGCTCTATATACTTAGGCTCTGTTTGTTTGTATTTTCAAATTAACTTTTAACACGTGAACTCCCACTTCACGTTTGGATATGACATTCAAAATACAATTTCGCGTGTTAATTCAAATTATAGTTTGAAAACCCGTTTGGCAGCTTTTACTTCAGTTCTCCACTTTTAACGTTTCTGCCTTCTTCCTCTTTTGATCTGAAAAGCTTCCATGTCCTTTTCTATTGTCTCTGAAAATTTTACGTGAACCTTATCTTTCTTTCTCTTTTGATCTAAAAAGCTTCCATGTCCTTCTCCATCGTCTCTGAAAATTTAACGTGAACCTCATATTTCTTCTCTGTATCACGTGAACCTCATATTTCTTCTCTGAAAAGCTTTCACATAGTGGGAATTGGTGTGAGATGGGATGACCGGCCGGTTGTCCCGGTCCGATTTCCTGGTGTTCGACTATCTGAAGCTACTCTGAATGTTCAGAAGGTTCAAGTTGTTTTTTATTTTTATTTTTATTTTTTACTTTTTATTTCTTATCTATTATTTTTTTTATAATATTAATAATTTTTAATAATATTACATCCGTATACTGAACAAATACTGAACAATCTATTACGACTTTATTACTAAATTAATAACGTGTAATAAATGAGAAAAAAAATTGATAATGTTTTGTAAGATTTACGTTATGATTTCTATTTTAAAACATTAAACTTAGTGTATTTATGTTAATTTTTATTAATATGTATTCTCAAAAAATTGTTGACTTTAACAAAATTTTAGGAAAAAAAAAAAAACGTATTGTAGAAGATGTTTATACAGGCGTAAAAAATGAATTGATAGAAAATTTAATTGACACAAAATAATTGACATAGATTTATTTTAAAATGAAAAAAAAATTTGAAAAAAAAATTATTCAAAAAAAATCACTGAAAAAAAATTAATTTTTAATTTCAGCATTTTAAAAATAGTTTGGTTATTACTGTTGATAACAAATACGGATATCGATATATGAGTTGTGTGTTTGATTATAAATTATTGATTGAATTAAGTTTTGAAAACTATTTCCAAAACACATCACCAAACAAATTTTCTTATTTCACATGTCACATCAAACTTTCAAAACTTAATTCAAAATATATCTTCAAAATACATTTCAATACTCTATTTAAAAACCATAACCAAACAAATTTTCTACATTCAAATCATAATTCCACAACACACAAACTCAAAATACAACTCATATTCTCAAATCACATTTACAAAACTCTACCAAACGCTACCTTAGACTTTTAAAGTTGGACTTGTGAGTTTTTTTAAACTAACTTATTTTAAATTGTCAACAAGTTTTACAAAAACATGATCCTTTTTAGATATATTGTGAATTTATGAGCCATATTTGAATAACTGAATTAATTTGAGACAACATAGGAAAGCCATTGCTATTTTTTTTATAAGAAAATGATTAATTACACTATTTTTTTAAAAAAAAATTGAAAAAAAATATATAACAAATTCTATAATTTTGATATAATTACACTGAGTTGTTTCTTTTTAATAAGGCTAAATGAACCAAACTAATGCAAATGATAAGAAGACATAAGGATAAAGAAGATAAAATATATATTTTATTATAAAAGATATGACAACATAATTTTTTTATCAATATGACTAATAAATTAATAATGAAAATTAATGTTATGCAATCTAAACTCCCAAAGAATCTAATGTAATTATGACAAATATATAGGATTTATTGTATTTTGGGTAAATTACACTTTATCCTTTTCTACTATTGCCTCTATCCCTTTATCCTCCTCAACTAGAAATTAAAACAACTAACCTCCCTCATCTACTAATTTTTTTATATATATTTTAATTTGGACCTTTATGACTAAAATACCCTTCAATTGGATAAATTACACTTTACTCTCTTGAACTATCTCCTCATATCACTTTACCCCTTGAACTATCAAATAATTCAATTTGTACTTTCTTTTTCTTTTTTTCTTTTTCTTTTTTTCATTTTATCACTAAATTAAGTTTTAGTTTGTTAGAAAATAATTTTTTTAAAAAAAAATTAAAAACCAAACAACGACAATATTTATGAATTTTTAAAAGTCCACTAAAGACAAGAAATTTTTTTTTACTAAATTATGAAAAAAATTACTAAAAATAAAAAATACAAAAAATTATTTAGAAAAACTTAAGCTTTGTATTTTAAATTAAAAATAAAATAAAAATAGTTGAGTAGAGTGATATTGAGTTATAGTTCAAATGGGTAAAGTGCAATTTAATCCTATAGTTAAAAGGTATTTTTGTCATTAAGGTCTAAATTGAAAAGAATTAATAGATGAGAGGGTTTAATGTTATAATTTTTAGTTCAAGGGAGTAAAATGTAATTTGCCCTTGTATTTATTTATTTTTTTAAATATTAGGGTCCTTGCTAAAAGAAACTAACAGTAGAATTTTTAAAACAAACAATTAACAAAATGGGTTATGAGTTAACAATAATACCTGCACAAGATAATAAAAAAATAAAAAATAAAAAGGCAACGGTTGGCAAGGACGAAAGGAAGAGTCAAAAAACAACAGGAGTTTCCAATTAAATATTCTTAATTGTTTTTAATAATGGTTACCAGAATTATATATATTTTTTATTGTATTTTAGTGGACTTTTGGATTGAAGTTTTTAGAATTTTTTTAATTAATGAGTTTGAAAACACTTGTCACAGCTCATCTCTTCGGATAGGATTGGAATTGGGGTGGTTATTATGCGGCCCGCATGCAACGACGGATATTTTCGTTCGTTTTAATTATTTAAATAGTTTATTTTTTAAAATATATTACGTAAAATATATTTATAAAAAATTAAATTGATCGAATATTAATAATTCTTTTATTGAATTGTAAGTATTTGTATACAGTTTTATATTTTAAGATATAATTATCATTTTTTTAGATACAAATGCAATTTGAAGACTATCGATATTCGATTAACTTGATTTTTTACAAATATATTTCACTCAATGTACCCTAAAAGCGTATAACAGTGACTGTGGTGCCCTCCGCATAGTAGCCACCCCAATTCCATTAGGAATTGGATTATGTTAGAAATTTACATAAAATTATATCATACGCAAAATACATGACACATATATTAAATTTTTAAGACAATAATATCCTTATCTAGTGATCTTTTGTACTTTGCCACTAAAATAATAAAGACAAAGTACAAATGAGATCACTAGATAAATATATTATTATCCCAAAAAAATCAATAACAAGTATCATAATGGGATTATTGACTTCAAAAATTATTACGTGTGTCACATGTTTCACGCATAACTTAAATCCGTTTAAATTCCTAGACAGAATGCTAACAAAAAATATTATGCGTCCAAAATAATAATTTGAGATACTTAATTGTTACATTTTAAAATTTAAAAAGACAAGGTTCAAATAAGTCATAAATTAATAGGATTTACTGTGTCTTATCCTAATATTACAAGCAAAAATTGACTTTCTTAAGTAAATTCCAAACTAATAACACTTACTTATCATAAATGATGAAATCTATTAAACTACTATAATATTAACACAAAATGATAATAAAATAATAATAATTGTTATAGTATTATTATTCCTTTTTATATACTCATTACATATATCATAAATTTTGTATTTTAAAAAATACATACGTGTATACGTATGATATAAGTATTATCTATCTATATAAGGCAAAAATGAAGTTTTTAACCTAAATTCTCAATCTAAATTTCATAATTTTTTTGATTTTTAAAAATTAAAAAAATCTTCTATTGGCTAGCTCTAATTCAAGCAAAAATAAATAAATAAATAAAAATTAATATCCCTTGATTTATAACTTTCAAATGGAAAGTATATCAAACCTAAAAAAGAGAAAAAGTATACTAATCCATTTCAAAATTCAAATTTTAGGGTCACTAAATATGGAAAGCAATCAATTAATTTAAATTTAAAATTGACACAATATAAATTTTAAATTATAATAATCTATCCCATGATTTATAAGTTTTAACTACAAATTTAAAATTATCATAATTAACACATAATTTTTGTATTTAGGAGCAATAAGAGTGACATTAAGATTATTTATATATTTTACAATAGAATTTTTTTAAGAAGTGATATTAGGAGAGTTTCAAAACTTCATACAAAATCTATATACTATTATAATTGAAAAATGTTTTCATCCTATTAAAGCTTAAAGTTGCACGAGAAGAAAGAAGCGTTCTTCGTCGCCCTCCTGGACAAGGATTTTCTTTAGTGTCTTTTCACTCTTTTCGGTTGGCTCCTTGCCGACATCATCTAGGACCTCCATGTCCTCGTCTTCAATCTCTGCCTCTTTTGGCTCTCGAATGCTGCAAGTAGACTTCATTGCTGCCATGGAGTAACTTTTTGCCTGCAGTTGATCTCCTCTGACTTCTTCAATCCCATGCTTTGTTGGGAACCGTAGTAGTTGATGCAATGTTGAGGGAACTGCCCCCATTGCGTGCAACCATGGTCTTCCCAAAATGATGTTATATGGTGAGGGTGTGTCAATTACCATAAATTCTATTTTGATTTTCTTAGTACCAGCTTGTACTTCCACGCTTGTTGCGCCCAGTGGCCATGTCGGCGTTCCATTGAAGCCGACCATAGCGTTGCTGGATTGTTCCATGTCGTCAGGATGAAGGCCCAACTCCTTGTAACATCTGACGTACATGATGTCACAAGAGCTGCCTTGATCTATTAGGATGCGTTTTACTTGGCACTCCCCAACTTGGAGGGATACTACCAAGGCATCATTATGCGGAAGCTGGACCATTTCTAGGTCTGCTTCAGTGAAGGTTATCATCAGTCCTTGGCATTCTTCAGGCCGAGGTCTTTTGTGTCCGACCTGGTTCACGTGCTGCAAGTGTTTTACTCTTTGGGTTTCTCCCCGAATGTCGTTTTCGTTCACCTTTGAGTGAATGACATTAACCACCCGTGGTTCTCCTACCTGTGGTTGTTGTGCTGGGGGAGGCAGAGCTGCAGGTGCTTGAGGCAATCTTGCATGTTCTTCTCTTGTCCTGGCCTCATCAACAAGGTCCCTCAGATGGCCTTGCCTTACTAGGTCTTCTAAGTGTGTTTTTAAGGCTCTGCAACCCTGAGTTGGGTGTCCTTCTTCATTGTGGCAAGCGCAGCGCCTACCAACGTTTTTTTCCATAAATTCCCCTGGTGCTCTTGCCGGTGCCCTGAAATAGGGTTGGTTTCGTATTTGATCCAAGACTTTATGGATAGGGATTCGAAACATCGTCGTCACTGCCTGTTTACCCTTCAATTCTGTTTCTTGTTTGGTCGACCTGTTGTTACCTCGGCCTCGCGTCGGCGAGCCGTTTCCCTTCTCCTGCTTCATCTCTTTGTTTCCCGAGGTATCTTCCTCGGCTCTGGCGTACTTCTCGATTCTCGCCATGAGTTCTTCCATGCTCTTTGGCAATGTTTTTGCCAAAGACTTCCGTAGTGGGCAGTCATCTTTCAGGCCATTCTTGAAAGACATGACCGCCACTTCTTGGTTGCATTCGGGTATTCGATTGAACACCTCGTAGTACCTCTTCACGTAGGCCCTAAGGCCTTCTTCCTTGGTGATTCTTAAAGCCATCAGGGCGTCGACCCTCAAGGGCTGTAGTTTGTTCGTCACAAACTTGGCCACAAGCATCTCGGCCAGGCCTTCCCACGTCTTTACGCTTCCCTTCGGTAGTTTATGGAACCAATCAGATGCAATTTCCCCAAAGGATGAGGGGAATACTTTGCAGAGCAATGGCTCGTTCCCACTATATAATGCTATTGAATTCAGGTATAGTCCAACATGAAAGTTGGGATCTGACTTACCATCATAAATTTGGAATCTCGGCATACTGAATCTCTTTGGCGCTTCAAATTTGTCCAGTTCCACCGAGAATGGTGTCCTCGGCTTAACTGGGGAAGTTACCTCGGCTTCAACATTTTGCTGCTTCCTTTTGAGGTAATCCCTCAAGTCTTCTTTACTCCTACCTGGAGCTCGGCTATCTCTGGACTTCAATCTTTTTGGCACACTACTTTCGGCCTTGTGGTGGGTCCGTTTCGATCTTTCCCCATGGGTTGTGTCAAAACAGAGTGCTTGCCCTTGAACATGCCGATGTTCTTTGGGTTCTGGGTGTTTCGAGTGATACGTCCTTCGGGACTCTTCTCGTCTCAGCTCCTCTCGTCCGCCTTCCCTGGAAGATCGGTGAGAGCGTCTTCCGCTCCTGGTGTGCTGAGGGACTTCGGAGATTGTTCTTCTTCCTCCCTTTTGGGTATTAATTGCTGGCATCGGCGTATCTTGCAGCGGGTATGGTGGCTGCATAACATTGTTCTGCATCATGAAGTTGACCACTGACTGTAGGTCTGCCAACTTGTTCGCCAAGTCTTTTACTTCCTCATCCCTCCGTAGGCACCTATCCCTCCATACCTGAAGGTTATCTTCGTTATAGTACTTGCCTTGGTCTGTCTTCTTCGAAGTGCCGCCCTCCTGGCCGATGTCTTCCTCTCCGTGACCCTGGTCACGGGTTTCTGCATTGTGGTTGTCTCCTTCAATGTCAAGGTCAATTGGCCTGCCACTCCCAGCGGGAATGTTGTCCCCAATCTTTTCCTTCTGTCCGTTACTGGCCATCTATTCTTTCTTCTTTCCACAGACGGCGCCAAATTGTGTGGGTAATTTTCTGACCACACTGCCCGCCTAGTAATCAGCTGGAGAGCACCGGCAGAATAGATGGCTTCAGAAAACCTGTAACAGAAAGAAAGGCTCCGACGGTGGCTCTTCCACCCGAGGGCACTCCAACGATCAAGTTAGTATATTTCTCAAAGACAATCAAGTGTTAAACTCACAAGCTTAAGCATAAAACTGCGTACCTTAGACCCACGGGGGTGCCTCTCTTTTATAGTTAACTCAATCCTAGTCCCACTAGAAGCCTGACTTCTATGAACTCCAATTCAGTGCTTACTTTGGATTCCTCAAGAGATAAAGATAAACTCCCTAAGAGCTTTATCCTTATTTTAGCAAAGTCTTCTCTTTACTCTAGGACTTTTGCCCCTTATTCATTATCCGCTTATCTCGGATTCCGATATCTTCGGAGGCAACCTCGGCCTAGCCGAGATAACCTCGGCGTCACGACCAGGACACGTGGCACCTCGGCTGACACGTCGGCGTCACCTTGCCACGTGTTGGTATTCAGAAAATACATCCCCACAAAAATCATAACCAAACAAATTTTCTACACTCAAATCATAATTCCACAACATACAAACATAAAATACAACTCATACTCTCAAATCACATTTACAAAACTCTACCAAACGCTACCTTATCTCTATAGTGTCTCTCTCTTCGTCACTTTACTCTCTAATACTCTGTTTCTTCTCCACCACTTATCACTGTTGCCAATGTGCCACCGTGACCACCAGTGAGCCACCTGCATCGTCTTCGCCTCCGTGCTTCTGCTACCAGGGCCGTTACTTTTGCCAAAGTTGAAACCACATCAGGTATCTTACTATCTCCATCTCTTTCTCTCAATCTCAATCTCAATCTCAATCTCATATATAAAAAATAAAAAAATTTCTAATCCCCTCACTATTTTTCTAATACCATCTCTACCTCCTCCTTACCAATCCCCTCTCCAAGGGTATTAGTAATACCAAGGGACTAATAGTCCCAAGGCCTTCTCCCAAAACAAACAAGGCTATTACTAACACCTTGGTATTAGCAATCCCAATACCCTCTCTTTCACCCAAAACAAACGGGGCCCTATAGTGTCTCTCTCTTCGTCACTTTACTCTCCAATACTCTGTTTCTTCTCCACCGCTTATCACTGTTGCCATTGCGCCACTGCGACCACCAATGAGCCACCTGCATCGTCTTCGCCTCCGTGCTTCTGCTACCAAGGCCGCTACTTTTGCCAAAGTTGAAACCATATCAGGTATCTTACTATCTCCATCTCTTTCTCTCAATCTCAATCTTACCCAATTTCAAAACCCTAACATCATCCAGCTTATTCTGATGATGGGTCAGATTCTGGTGTGTCATCTGTAACAGCAGAGAGTGAAGAGGAGGAACTAGATCATCATCTGCTGACTTCACCAAATGGCGATGTGGCATTTCTGAAGGAAAAACCAGTGTGGCTTGCAAGAGAGCTCCTTTGATTTATTTAGGTTGCGTTTGATAGAGTTTTGTAAATATGATTTGAGAGTATGAGTTATATTTTGAGTTTGTGAATTATGAAATTATGATTTGAGTGTAGAAAATTTATTTGGTTATGCTTTTTGAATAGAGCGTTGAATTGAGTTTTGAATTGAGCGTGAAATTGAGTTTTGAAAATTTGATTTGACATGTAAAGTAAGAAATTTTTTTTGATTATGAGTTTTAGAAAGAGTTTTCAAAACTTAATTCAAATTATTATAACTCATAACAAAACACACTACTTTTACACTATTGAAAATTCTGATCAACACTCATAACTAAATTTTTTTAAAATTTGTACGGGAAAGAAATACACCTTCTCGTATAATCCTGTTGACTAAGTCTGCGCTCCTCCGTACGACGTCGCTTTATCACCTGAAAACACAAACGTGAGCTAGCCGGCGGGTGTGTGCCGGAAACCTCTCCGATGCCTAAGTCAGCAAACTTGACAAATAGACAAAGCTCTGTGTATTCTAGAGTAAAAATTGTGTGTTACCTCCTCCAAGGTGATGTTTGTGAGCTTTTATAAGTATCGTGTGGCACAATCCTAGTAGGACTTCTACTCCTCCATGCAGAGTCCTCCTAGGATTCATACTCCTGAAAGATAATGCTTATCCTTCAACACCCTCTCACTGCTTAAACCAAGTGAGATGGTTTTTACCATGGCCGAACTACTACATGACCGAAATAATACTGGCTATGCTGAGCCATAGAATGAGCCGAACTAATTCTTCCTTTTACTTCTCTCACGTCGGCTTCTAATGCACTGCACATGGCACGGTTTAGACCGAACTAACGATTCGTGACCGGTATAACTCCAAGACCGGTCTGACTTTCAAGTTGCTTCCGGACCGAAGTAACTTTATACGTATCCTGGGCCGGAGTAATTCTGTACCTCTCTTGGGCCGGAGTAATTCTTACGGCCTTTTTTTACTCAGCCCTTTGCATTGTGGGCCACTATGACCATCTTATAGCTCAGCCCAATTTTCACACAAATTACCCTCTCAATTGCCCCTTAATTCCATCTGCACAGCAAGATTGGGATTACCTGTCAATCAGCCGAGCTGAAGTTTTTAAGCCTTTCCAGCCGAGCTAAAAAAACCTTTTAGCCTCTCCAGCCGAGCTAAAAAACTCTTTAGCCTTCCGGCCGAGCTTACTTTACTCCGGGCTCTGCTTGTCCGGTCAAAATGTCTCTTCAATCACAGCGACTGTAACGTTTTCTATTCTAATCACACGTGGCATGCTCTGATTGACTGAGGACGGCTGTCACGCCGTCTTCGTACTTCGTGTTTTTTGAACAGTCTCGCCCAATTTTTGGGCTTTCAAACAAAAACAAGCCTTGAGGCCAGAATCCCTCTACTTTTGCCCTTCATCTTCTCCCTTTCCTTCGCGTTTCTTCATTGTTCTTCGTTTTCTGAAAGAGCTCGTCGACTGCTGTCCGTTGCTTCCAACTCCAGTCCTTGCCTATTCAACTGGTTAGTATTGCTCATCTATTTTGTTTTCGTATCTCGCTTTCTATGTTTTTGCGAAACATATCTGTACATTTTTGTTTTGCTTCTGTACTTTTATGGAAAAAACTTTAACAGTAGAACGCATGAGTATATGATACATCCTGTAGAAAACTAGCTTTGGATCCAGAATCTTGTCCCAACCGAACTAGGAGACTATTGTGCTATATATGTAGATCAATTCAGACAATAACCGAACTAGAACTCGTAGAAATAACAGTAGTTTCAGCAAGTTACCAACTCCTGATTCGCTTTAGCCGAGATAAGCTCACCGAACGAAGTATGAACTCAGTAAACTAGGAACCTCGGCCTTCAACCGAGCTAAGCCTTTGGGGCTAAGCCAGCTTTCTTAGTTTCTAAACCAAACTCAGAAAGCTGCCCCTAGAGTCTCAACCGAAGTAACAAAACTCATAGCTCAAACCGAGATAACCAACCTTACTAGGTTTGCACTTAGTATACTGAGATACCTGAACACCAACCGATGTAGGCTTTTGGGGCTAAACTAGCTTTCTTAGATTTTTAGACCGAACTCAGAAAGCTGCCCCTAGACGATGAACCGGTCTAACAAAATTGTTTCCAAAGCCAGTATGCCGAGACGCTTACCAAGGTCTGGCCAATAAAAATCCTGCTCAAACCGAGCTACCAATCTCTTTACAGAAACCGAGATAGAACCTGTAGCATGCACATAGCCGAAGTAGGACTCTATTTTTTAATCTTCTATTTTGTAGCACAGTCCAATGATCTGTGCTTAACCCCTTTGTTTTTTACCTTGCAGACTTAGGTTGCCCAGGCACTCCTCTGCGCGCTTAACCGAGCTACTGAGAGCAATTTTTGGACCGAACTTAATTTATTCGTAATTTATACAATAAATGGGGAAGTATAGGCACCTAGTAGACACTCCAGGCGGCCTAGCCGAATTCAGAAAAGACTACAATATACCCGATGACGTCCACCTGATTTTAGCCGAAAAAGATGTCATTCCTTGGGACAATGAAGGCTTTGTCCCCTTCACCCTCCTATCCATAATTGAAACCGGACTACGATTTCCAGTCCAACCCTTGATGTGTGAGTTTCTTAGGCAAACCAGACTATGCCCAACCCAACTATCCACCAATTCCTACCGTATCATAATGGGAATAGCCGAACAGAACCGTCAAGCCGGACTAAACCTTGGCCTGGCCGAAATCTTCCACCAATACTCCATTGGTTCAAAAGAAAATGGGTGGGTCTACTATTTAAGAATACATCGTCGCCGAGAGAAGATAATAAAACATACACCGGATAAAGACTTAAACGACGACGATTTTTTCTGGGTGTCTGGGAACTTTGAGGATCATCAAGCCCAGATTCCTGGCTGACGTATAAATTGGAAAAAAGGAGAGCTCAGTATACTTACTTCGATTTTCTTGCTTGCTTTTTTATATTTCGGTTTTTTAATCTTTCAGTCGGACTAACAGTTGTCTTCTTTCGCAGATTCTGCCCACCTTTACTCTTTATACAGCTACCCAAACCTAGCTACTTTGCGCGCCGCACTACGGTATCCAGAACATAGTTGGGCCAAATTGCTAAAGTTCGAGCCGACCTACAGATACAGTGGTTGCCGAAAAGCCAGAGTGACTGATTTTCTTCTTGAAGACGCACCAGAGCCGAACCCAACCTTACCACAAATCAGACTAATTCCACTAACTGCTGAAGAGGAGATGGCCAAAAAGAACAGAGTAAGGGCGCTTCTAACCGAAACCAACAGGGCCGAAGTACCACCATCAAGTCAAACCCAAGAAGCGGTGGTGGCCCTTCCTACTCAACAACCGTTCTTATCCCGCCGAACCAAGCGCACCCGGACTACCGAAACTGAACAACGCTTGGTTGATGAAGACGAAACTGTTCTTCCACCGAGCCCGCCACCGAGCCCCCAACCGGAGCCTTCTGACCGAACTACCAGTAGCTGGGCACCAAAACTTACCTTCAACGACCGAGATATCCAAGACTCTGACTCGGTTGTTGCTGATAAGGACCACCAGTTGGCCTTCAACCTGGCCAAGAGTGTGTGCCTCCCCAAAGATATGGAGCACCACCAAAAGCAACTAAACACTGAACTGAAGGCCATCCGGTCTTCAACAAAATCGATGATCCTGGTAAGTAGCTCCGTCCGTTTTTCTGTCTAGTTTTTTCAACTTTTACTTCGGCTCAAGAGAAGTCTTTGTTTTGTCAGGCCATTTAGAAAAACAACATCACTCACAGGAAAGTGTTAGAGCTCAGGAAAACAACAAGACAAGTTGTGGCAGAAGCCGAAGCGAAGACGGCCGAGCTAGAGGAGGCCAGAAAGCAAATGGCCGATCTACAAGCTGAGAACGACCGATTGGCCGGACTGGTTAGTTCGGCCGAAGCAGAAAAGCAGAAGGCTGGCATTGTGCTAAAGGATAAGTATCTGCGTGAGCTGGTGAAGCTCGAAAAGAAGAAAGATACCGAGATAACCCAGCTGAAGGAAAGCGCAAAAGGAGCCGAAAAGCAAGGCTTCAAGAAGGCAGAGGATGCTTATATCAAGCAGTGCGAAGCCGCCAAGGAACTTTTCTTTAAGTGCGGCTGGAGGGCAACTGTTGAGAAGCTCGGTCACGATCCACAGACCGGGGTTTTCAACCCTCCAGCCTACTTCATACCGAACTCCCTAGTGGAGTATGCTGATGCTATGCAGCAGCAATTTCTTGAAGGCTCAGACTCTGATGAAGACTCTGCCTCTGAGGATACTCCGGTTGTCAATGCGGACCAATCAGTTCGGTTGGAGCCCACGGTGGAAGACCTGACTATTGAACTACCCGGTGAAACCGTGGTTCCGACCGAAACCACCCTTGAGAGCGAGCTCCCGCCTGAAACCGGTCTTCGTGTTGATGCCGATGCTGCGTTTGATACCGAAATTGATGATCTTTTCAACTGATTGTCTTTTTGCTTTTCTTTTTTGTTACTTTTTTCTTTTGTAACCGGGCTATGCCCCTCTTTTGTAATTGCCTTTTGATGAATGAAAATTTGCTTGAACTCTTACTTCGGTTGATCTGTACGTTTGTACTTGTTATGATTTTCCATGATCTTTTTACCTTCAACTGTTATATCGGTTTTAGCTGGTCAATCTAACTATTCTTACTAGCCAACCACTCTTTAGCCGATATAATTAGTTCGGCTGAGGAGTACAAGGAGTTAAAAGCCAGCGAATCTACTCTTCAGTCGTACCCTTACTTTGGCTGAAGAGTTCAAAGAGTTGGTTTAATCCAGCCAACCACTCTTCAGCCTTATACTTACTTCGGTTGAAGAGTAAGAAGAGTTGGTTTATTCCAGCCAACCACTCTTCAGCCTTACACTTATTTCGGCTGAAGAGTAACAAGAGTTGGTTTATTCCAGCCAACCACTCTTCAGCCATACCCTTACTTTGGCTGAAGAGTAACAAGAGTTGGTTTATTCCAGCCAACCACTCTTCAGCCATGCTCTCACTTCGGCTGAAGAGTATAAAGAGTTGGTTTAATCCAACCAACGTCTAAGTTAGTTTTTCCAGCCAACTTAGAATAATGTTTGGTTATTCCGACCAAACGTCCTGCAGCCTGGATCCTTATCCTGGGCTTAGGAAGGGTGTTGGTTTAATCCAGACAACCTCTAAGTTAGTTTTTTCCCACTAACTTAGAATAATATGTTTGCAATGTACCTAAACTTCACTAAAGCTAACTTTTACAGAGAACAACTCATGCTGAAAAGAATCGCTTGTTTTATTGAGGAAAGAAAAAATTACATATGTTTGAAAGAAAAAAGCTAAAAGCTAAAAGTAAAATAACTTGAGATTGGCCGTGTTCTATGGCCTAGGGATTGCTTTGTCGTCCTTGTCTTCTAGGTGGTATGCCCCTTTGCCTGCTAACCCAACCACTTTGTAAAGACCTTCCCAGTTTGGCCCTAACTTGCCATCTCCTGGTATCAAGGTGTTTCCCATTACTTTGCGCAGTATCCAATCTCCGATCTTGAATTGTCTTGGATGCACCGTTTTGTTGTATTTCCTGGATAACTCTTGTTGATACGAGGCAATGTGAACCAGTGCTTTTTCCTTTCTTTCTTCCGCGAGGTCAAGCTCTAATGTTATGGCTTCTCCATTCAAGTCTGGATCAAAATTTTCGCTTCGAATTGTGGGGAGGCCAACTTCCAGTGGGATTACTGCTTCCATTCCGTAGGCTAAGGAGAATGGTGTCTCTCCTGTTGATCGTCGAGGTGTGGTGCGGTAAGCCCATAAAACATGAGGAAGTTCGTCCGCCCACTTGCCTTTTGCCTTCTCTAACCTTTTCTTCAGTCCATCCAAGACGACTTTATTTGATACTTCTGCTTGGCCATTTGCTTGAGGATATGCCGGTGTAGAATTGTAGAATTCTATCTTATACTCTTCACAAAAGCCTCTGAAGATTCTGCCGTCGAATTGAGTGCCATTGTCTGAGATTAGGGCCTTTGGTATGCCAAATCGAGTGATGATGTTTTGCCAGACGAACTTCTTCACATCTTTTTCCTTGATTGATGCCAATGCTTCTGCTTCCACCCATTTTGTGAAGTAGTCTGTTGCTGTGAGAAAGAACTTTCTGTTGCCTGGTGCTGTTGGAAGTGGTCCTACTATGTCCAAGCCCCACATTGCGAAAGGCCATGGGCTAGTCAATGGTAGGAGTTCTCTAGCTGGTTGATGTATTTGGTGTGCGAATTTCTGGCATTTCTTGCACTTCTTCACATATTTCTCCGAGTCTGCCTGCATATATGGCCACCAATATCCTTGCGAAATGGCCCTGTAAGCTAGCGATCTTCCACCTTGATGGCTTCCGCACACTCCTTCGTGTATTTCGAACAAGAATGCTTCCATTTTGCTGGGATGCACACACTTTAGGTAAGGTCCTGAGAATGATTTCTTGTATAATGCCAAGGATGGGGAGAGCCAAAATCGTTGCGACTTCGCTCTTATTCTGTTGGCTTCTTTTTTCTCTTCTGGTAAGATGCCGTCTTTTAAGAACAGGATGATGTGATCCATCCAAGAGGGGCCTAGTTCTGTGCAGCATACTTCTTCTGCTTCGGGGTATTCTATGCTTGGTTTGGGTAGGTAGTCGATCAGTAGTGGATGAGGTATGGAGGTATCTGCCATTGAGGCGAAGCCTGCTAGTTCGTCTGCTCTGCTGTTTTCCTCCCTGCCGATTTGTTCTATCCTCACTACTTCAAATTTATTGATCTCTGTTCTGACCAATTCTTGGTACTTGGCCATCCTTTCATCTTTTGCTTCATAGTCGCTAGAAATTTGGTTTACCACCAACTGTGAGTCGCTGTAGACCATTAGTTCGGTGGCCTTTATGTGGTATGCTGATTTGAGTCCTGCGAGAAGCGCTTCATACTCCGCTTCGTTGTTTGATGCTGGGAAGCCAAGGTTGATTGCTTGCTCTACAACCAGGCCGTCTGGTGAGATGAGGACTATGCCAAGTCCTGCACCATGCCGGTTGGATGCTCCATCCACAAAGAGCTTCCACATCTCTCCAACGAACAACTTCCAGCAAGTGGAGGGGTCAGATGATGTCGTGGGGTCAAGAATGTTGTTTTCTTCAAGGTCCATGCTTGCTGTCTGCCCCTCGCCATCCGATTGGACTGTTGGTGAGTCTTGGTCTGTTTCTTCCTTGCTATCTTTAATCTGGTCTGCCTTGGAGTCTGACCGAGTGCTTTCTGCTAGGGGTTGCGCTATGCCGGCGTCAACCTCCATCCTTAGTTCGGTTATGTCAGTTAAGTCGACTGGGTAGATATGATGACTACCAGGAGTAAACTCTGCGATGAAGTCTGCCAAAGATTGGGCCTTTACTGTGATTCTGGGTTAGAACTTGATGTCGAATTGTCCCAACTCTACTGCCCACTTCAAGATTCGCCCAGAAAAGTTTGCCCTCTCAAACAAAGCTTTAAGTGGAAAAGCTGTGAGGACAACTATGGTGTGGGCATGAAAGTAGTGTGCCAATTTCCTGGAGGCCATCATTAAGGCTAATGCCAGTTTTTCCAGTGGCAAATACCTTGTTTCAGCTCCCAGCAATGTCTTACTGACATAATAGATGGGCAGGTGTTGGATTCCTTCTGCACGAACCAACACTGCGCTAACTGCGTGCTGAGAGACTGCCAGGTACAAGAAGAGTTCTTCACCAGGTGCTGGGGTAACAAGCAGTGGTGGGGAAGACATATATTCCTTCAAGCTTTCTAGAGCTTGCTCGCATTCTTCATCCCACTCAAACTTGGCTTTTAAAGCTTGAAAGAATGGTCGTAGTCTGTCTAATGACTGGCTTATGAACCGATTGATGCTGCACTTCTTTGACTGAGTTTGGTCTCTCTAAATCCTGGATTGCTTTGATCTGAGAGGGGTCTGCTTCTATACCCCGGTTGGTCACTAGGAAGCCCAAGAATTTGCCAGATCCTACTCCGAATGCACACTTGGACGCATTAAGGCGCAACTTGTGCTTCTTTAGGATCTCAAACATTTCGCCTAGGTCCTTAAGATGGTCATTCTCATCATTGCTTTTGACCACCATGTCGTCGATGTAAGCCTCCATTGTTCTGCCTAACAATGGTTCAAACATCTTGGTGACCATCCGTTGGAATGTTGCCACTGCGTTCTTTAGGCCAAAGGGCATGACCTTGTAACAGTATAGTCCTCTTGGAGTTGTAAAGGATGTGACCTCCTAGTCTGGTTCATGCATGACGATCTGGTGGTAGCCTCTGTATGCATCCAGAAAGCTAAGTCGATTGTGCCCCGCCGTTAGGTCTACCAGTTGATCTATTCTTGGTAGAGGAAAGCTGTCTTTTGGGCATGCCTTGTTGACTGTTTTGTAGTCGACGCAGATACGCCATTTGCCATTCTTCTTCGATACTACGACCATGTTGGAGATCCATTTTGGGTAGTGCACTTCTCTAATTGCTCCTGCCTCCAGCAGGTTACCTACTTCTTCTGCCACTATTTCGGCATGGTGAAGTGCCGATCTGCGAGTGCGCTGAATGACTGGTCTGGCTGATGGGTGGACATTGAGTTGGTGACAGATGAAGTTTGGATCAATGCCTGGCATGTCGTAGGGCGTCCAGGCGAACACTTCGATGTTAGAGGTTAAGAATTCTAAGACCTCTAATCTTTCAGTGCTGGACAACGACGAACCGAGCAAAAAGAACTTATCCGGGTTCTTTTCATCTATTTTTACCTCTACCAAGTCCTACACTGCTTTCTGATCCGCCGCTTTGCCGACATCTGCGAATAGCTCATTACTTTCGGGTTCTTCCACCGAATGAACGTATCCTTTGGCAGCGCGGCTGCCATTCACCGTGACGAAGCATTGTTTTGACATGATCTGATCTCCATAGACTTCTTCAATTATACCGGTGTCGTTGGGGAACCGCATTACCTGGTGGTAAGAAGACGCCACTGATCGCATGGCATGCAGCCATGTTCTGCCCAAGATGATGTTGTAAGTGGAAGGGACCTTCAATACCCAGGACTCCACTTGTTTCGTCACGCTTCCTGCTCTGATTGGAAGAATTATCTTACCGACGGGCCATTCTGGCATGGAGTTGAATCCAATTAGGGGAGATACGGTAGGCGCCAAGTCTTTGTCTTGCAGCTTTAATTGTTTAAATGTCTCGTAGTACATGATTTCACATGAACTACCGTGGTCAATCAGAATCCGCTTGACGTCAAAATCCTTGACTCGGAGAGTGACGACTAGGGCATCATTGTGAGGACAGTATATTCGATCCAAGTCTTTATCCGAAAAAGACATGACGTTTGTTGCCTCTGTTTTTCCCTTCTTGATGGCAGGTTGAGCACTTAGCACCTCTCTTAAGTATTCTGCTTTTTTAATTGATCCTCTGAGCTCGCATACACGCTCAGGTTCAAAAACTCCATGTATCACATTGATGATGCCTTGAGGCGGGGCGTCGATTGGCATCCCATTGGGATTATTATGGTCCTGGGGAGCTGGCTGCGTCCCTCATTCAATGTATTTATCCAAGTGTCCTGTCGCCACCAATTCCTCCAGGTGTTGTCTTAATGGTGTGCAATTCTCAGTTCGGTGCCCCTTTTCTTTGTGGAAGGTGCACCGTGATTTGTCGTCGTAGTCTTTCTGAGCTTCTCCTAGCTTGGCTGGCCACTTGACGAAAGGCTCATCTCTTATTTCGCTCAGAATCCGATATATCGGTTTTTTGAACACCGTTGTTATGGCAGTGCGGATTCTCAACAATCTTTTGTCTGGGTCTTCTCCGTTATCTCGTCTGCCACGTCCGTTTCTATTCTGTCGATCTACCGTGTTGACCTTTGCTGAGGT
>NW_021026823.1:1431923-1504048 GCF_004153795.1 Camellia sinensis | reverse complement strand
TTGTAAGTCGGATGATCTGGGTAATTCTGTCTGTCTAGATCTGGTTTGGTGCGAATGTGAGGGCCAATATGTGCTTCCTTCAGTGTATGACCTTTCAGATCTCGTCCTCTCAGACCTGGAGTGACGAGTTCTGGAAGACCAGGATTGAGTATCGCCTGTCCTGAGGCTTCTGCTCTCTCCTTGTGAGGGTGTGGTATTCCTACCATGATTTTCTGAGTGGCGAGGGGGCGTCTTGTTTTTGCGCTCCTCTCCTGTCGTCACTTCTTTTTCCTTCATCTGGCGCTTCAAAGCTTCCATGTCCGCCACTATCTTTTTTATTAATTCATCTTGTTCTTTTACGCGGTCTTCCAGAGCTTGAGGATCAATCCTCCGTCTTTGCCTGTCAGGACTTTGCGAATGAGAGCGATGGGAGCTGTTATTCCGCCTCCCCCTAGTATCCCTCCTGGTGTTATGTCGTTGGGGCTCCAAATCTGCCATGGGAGGGATAGAAGGTAGTCCTTCACGCCTTGCGCCCCCATCTGGAGTTTGTCCGTCGATGGCGGACTGTGGCAATTCTTCAATGTACGCCATTGTCTCTGAAGAGGAGGAGCTTAATCAAGAGGTTTTGTCCTGTCTGTTTTTTCCACAGACGGCGCCAATTGTACGGGAAAGAAATACACCTTCTCATATAATCCTGTTGACTAAGTCTGCGCTCCTCCGTACGACGTCGCTTTATCACCTGAAAACACAAACGTGAGCTAGCCGGCGGGTGTGTGCCGGAAATCTCTCCGATGCCTAAGTCAGCAAACTTGACAAATAGACAAAGCTCTGTGTATTCTAGAGTAAGAATTGTGTGTTACCTCCTCCAAGGTGATGTTTGTGAGCTTTTATAAGTTTCGTGTGGCACAATCCTAGTAGGACTTCTACTCCTCCATGCAGAGTCCTCCTAGGATTCATACTCCTGAAAGATAATGCTTATCCTTCAACACCCCCCTCACTGCTTAAACTAAGTGAGATGGTTTTTACCATGGCCGAACTACCACATGACCGAAATAATGCTGGCTATGCTGAGCCATAGAATGAGCCGAACTAATTCTTCCTTTTACTTCTCTCACGTCGGCTTCTAATGCACTGCGCATGGCACGGTTTAGACCGAACTAACGATTCGTGACCGGTATAACTCCAAGACCGGTCTGACTTTCAAGTTACTTCTGGACCGAAGTAACTTTATACGTATCCTGGGCCGGAGTAATTCTGTACCTCTCTTGGGCTGGAGTAATTCTTACGGCCTTTTTTAACTCAGCCCTTTGCATTGTGGGCCACTATGACCATCTTATAGCTCGGCCCAATTTTCACCAAAATTACCCTCTCAAAATTCAATTAAAAAATATTATTATTAACAGAAAATAACATTAATTAATTTTTTAATTGAAAATACTGCAAAAGAAATAATTTTTTTTCAAAATAAATATTCAAAAAATTTAAATCATAAATATTTAAATAATTTAAATAATCTAAAAAAAATCATAAAAATTTAAATAATTTAAATATTCAAAAAATTTAAATAATTTCAAATATTGATATTTTAAATTTAAATACAACTACGCACTCAAATCGTAACCAAACGCATAAAACAAAAGTCAATTATGAAATTATTTTCAAAACACATAACCAAACGCATAACTCAAAACTCCATACTACTTTCACAACTCTACACCCAAATCGTAACCAAATGCATAACAAAAAAAATTAAAATATTTAAAAATATTTTTATAAAATAGAGTTTGAATTTATTTTTATAAAATATTTTAAAATTTAAAAAATTAAAATCGAAATATTTTGAAATTAAAATATTTAAAAATATTCAAAAAATTAAAAAAATCGTAACATATTTAAATATTAAAATATTTAAAATCTTAACTAAATTAAAATATTTTTAAAATATTTAAATATTTAAAAAATTAAAATATTGATTTGAATTGAGTTTTGAATTATGTGTTTGGTTATGAGTTTTGAAAAGTAATGATTACGTTTTGAATTGAGTTTTGAGAAATTGATGTAGAATTATGATTTGAAAGTTCCAAACAAACAATACACTCAAATCAATGGGTGAAATTATATTTTGAGATGCTTATCAAACGGAGCCTTAATTTTTTTCTTTAATTTCCTATATTGGGTCCTGTTGTTTGTAGTGTATAAAATCTCAAGTGTCTTAGTAAACATTTCATCTCAATTAAATTGTTTGAGCTCCTCAATATTTTGTTTGCTAGATCAGTGATTGTCCAAGTGACTTGTTTGTTTCCTATATTGTTCTGGTTATAGTTGGCTTTACCCTGTTCTACCATGAAAGTTTCTGACTTCTAAGTCATTGTGGAACCTTTCTGTTCATAAATTGCTAATAGCTGCTTCTGAATTAAAAATAAAAAAATAAAAAAATAAAAAAACACCGTCAAATACCCAATTTTATATTATATTGTAAATCCCTTTTGTGTTTTGTTTTGTTTTCCAATTGGTAGTTTTTCCAGATGGATGATTATGAAATTTATTCTAAGATTGAAGAATAAGGATAGCAAATTTATGCATGTGTCTTCCTTCAAGGATAACCAGCTTCTTCCCACCCTGGTTATTTTGGTAATTACTAGACTTCATCTTAACAAAATGTTAGAAATTGATTTCCTATTTGGTTCAAATTTAATATTGTAGCTTCAGTCCCGTTAATGGTCTTCTTTGGCTTTACTTAAATGGCTACTGTTATTGTGATTGGTCAAGGCATCATGGACAGGAAGGTATGAAGCTCATTTGTGGGACAAGAATTGCTGGAATGAATCACAAAACAAGAAAGGAAGACAAGGTTCAATATCACTTCTCTCCTCATATTATGTATATATATATTTCTTCATAAACATATCTTTATAGCAATTTTGTTGATTTCTTTCTGCTTATTGCATTGGTGGTGCTGGTTTTGTGGAATCCTAATGAAATGATGCAGTCTATCTTGGTATGTTCCAATTAATATAGTTCCTTTTTTTTTTCTCGTAATTATTTCTAGGAATATGGTCACTTAGTGGCTCTTATTTTATTTTGGTGTTGGTAATTCAGGTGCCTATGATGATGAAGAAGCTGCTGCTCAAAGACAAACAGCCTCTCTACTGGTGGTTTGAATGGGATGACGTGACTATGTAGTTTCTAACAAGCTTGTGTTAATTAGGTTAAATGGAATTAAAATCACAAGCTATCTGCAGTTTCTGTACTAAATTGAGTGATACTGTCTCAAGTGAAATACGAAAAGCATATGGAAAAACAACATAAGTGGTGCATCTTTTAACTTGTGGTTTCCTAGGTTTTTTAGGATTCTCATTTATGACAGTAAATTTTATAGGTTGGTATGGTTATAAAACCTTAGTTGTTATTATTGTGCATAAAATTTGTTATTAGGTGATCTATCATGCTATCTTAGGTTCCCATCCTGCCACGTGATAACTTAAAAGTTGTGCTGAGTTTTGATCAATGGTTGAGATTTTGATGAGACTACTGCCATTTATATGTTAGTATTACATACACTGGACTCTATCTTGAATAACAGAAGCTAAAATTATTGCAATTGGTATGTTGAATGGAGCCCACAAATTCTACTCCTGGGATTGATTTCTGGTCCAGTTGAGGAGGGTGATTTGTGTCAAATGCTTTAAATGGTTAGGAAGCATGAGTAGCATCTTGAGAGATTTATCTATCCTAAAGTATGCTATTTGCACCTCAAGTTAGTAGAAAATGTGTGTTTTGAATTTTGGAGTCATCGACATGATACTTGATTTACTGTAGATGCATTCTCCAAGTTATATATATTCTGGTTCTGTGAGTTTCTCAGTTAAAATCTATCTGTGTATCCCAGGAAAAAACATTATTTTAATATTGTACAAACCTTTCAAGTTTTCTTTGTCAATTCCATCACGGTATCCAAGCATTAATGACCTCCTACAAATTGTTCAATGAAATAAATATATATGGTGTGCATGCTTTAAAATTGCTGCTTTAATGCAGGTATCTAGTCACGAGTCACGACATTTAAGATAGTTCCAAGGGGAACCGAAGGAGCTCTTAGTGTTGAGGGAACCGTTGCTGGACTTTTAGCATCAATTCTCCTTTCTTTCGTTGGTTATCTGATGGGTGAGGTATAATAAATTCTCTTTGTTTTTGCAATTCTAAATATTCGACTCTCAGTCCCTCCACATTCTTTCAATCTTATTCTCTTTTTTCACTTTGCTTGTCTCCTTTATGAACAAAACTTAAAACAGCATTAAGATGGTCGGAACTTTCATTCTGCATGTCTGTTTTTTTAAGCTTTGTGTCATTTGAATCTTTCAACAGGCACTTTTATGTTTATATCTTCATAAGATATCTGACCAAATCTGTATTTTTCCTTCTCTTGAAAAAATAATTGGAAAACAGATAAATGGACCCGAGGCTGTGATTTGTGTTGTAGCTTCCTAGATTGCTAATCTTGGTGAAAGCGTGATAGGTGCTTCCCTCCAAGAGAAAGAAGGATTCCGGTGGGTAGGTGACCAACACAAATTATCATTTCAATTCTTTACATTTTGTTGCGCCATCATATGTTTTTTAGATTTTTACACAACTCAGATTCAACTGAATGAAGACTATAAACTACTAGGGATTAGTTTAATGAATCCTTCAACACCATTCTACTCAGTCTACAATCACTTTCTTGACCTTTGAGATTACTAAGGTTTTACTCAAGGGTACATTAGTTGTTTACCTATCACAAGGTCCATTTTCTCAGACATTTGAACCTTCGTATGAAAGATGAGGCTCTAACTTGTAACTATGTTGAGTTCTTGTTTGAGAAAGCAACTTTAGAATGGGCATTGGAAAATTTATTTTTTTTTTTGGATGGGGAGGAACCCATGGTTTAGCAAACCTTGATGGAACCTCTAATCTATCGTAAACCTCCCTCAGTCACTATAATCTCCACAGACCATGCACTTCAGTTAAGTCATAGGGCTTATGCCCTATTGTAGGTGGCCCCAAGACTTGAATAGGGGACCTTGGGCCTTGGGTGTCTCCCAAAGCCTTACCTGTCGAGCTAACCATTCGGGTTGGAATTGGGAAAACCACTTCCTTCTTCAAACCAATATTTTTAGTGTCACACTTAGTTTTTTTGGAGTAAAGAGAATACTGTGAAGACAGATTGCTACTCTGGATTTTACGAGTTGAGAAAGGCTTGTTGCCACAAGTGCATTATATTTATACCTGCTACTATCTGAACAGAAGCATGCATTGGCTTATTCCACACTAGCTGTTCCCTTCAAACATCTAATCTACACATTAGGCATACTTCAAATGGAATAGTTAACATCAGACAGTGATAGCCCAATAAGAACAGGCCAGGTACAGTATGGATTGGTGATTACACATACTACATCTGGCCTATTTTTTTTTTTAGGTTACCTTATGTCTGGTATTCTCCACTTCTGCAATTGTTTGTTGATTTTGAGCAGTTAAGGATGCACTGCAGTGTTGTTTGATGCAACTATAATTGGTATAGTTAGGAGGTAATATTGGGCTACCCACATTTCAATGCATTAGTTAGGTGGAGATTCAAAATTGTGTTGTGCTTTACTAGGGTGGAAGACCACGTGTTGCAGACTTCGTTCATGGTTCTGATGGATTAGGGAACATTTCCTTACCTCCTCCAAAATCCAAGAAAATTGAGAAGACGGCATCGGAATTTTTGGTGGATATGGTTTCTAAATATCCTGGTGAAGTATCCATACTTGCGCTGGGACCATTGACAAATTTTGCTTTGGTAAGTTTTAATATCTTTCCTTTCTGTTCACTCTCACAAATAATGACATCTTCAAATTTTTCGGGTGTGTACCCTTTACACTCAAGAAGCATGCGTTTGTTTGATCAGGCAATGAAAAGGGACTCATCATTTGCAAGAAAGGTTAAGAGAGTAGTTATTCTTGGTGGATCTTTCTTTGCATTGGGGAATGTCAATCCTGCTGCTGAAGCAAATGTAAGTGATTACCATCTCTACAATACGTTCTCCTATTCCATATGGTATGAAGCAGAACATGCCTTATTTTATCATACAGTTCTCTTAGATGTATTGAATCTTTTTAGATTTGGAAGTGTAGAAAACTTAAACACCTATTGGGCACGTTCCATCTCATTAAATAAATTTGTTCAAAGCCACAACTGTTAGTTTTCAGTGGCAGTCTCGTAATCTCTCTTGGGAGGGAGTATTTTATAGAAGTTGGAATTAGAGCTATCCTAGGCAAGTGCTAAGTGCTAACTTTATAATTGTTATTATGAAGTAATCAAATCAGTTTAATTCATGCAGGTATGAGCCACTAGCTCATATTCTTGGAAGGGAGTATTTTATCCATGCTTATGATCTAATATATGCTCTTTCTACTGATGTTGTTTCAAGCTTGCTTGCTCTAAGAAGGGAAGCTTTTGAAGACGGAATCCAAGCTACTATGATTTTTCTAATATAAAGATATGGAGGGCACAAGCCGAGTGTTGATACAATTGAATCAACCCATGATGGTGCACTCGTAAGAAGATATTTGGGTAAATTTTGTACCGTTTAGAACTTAAAGATAGGTTTTTTTTTTTTTTTTGGAGGGGGGGGGATGATTTAGAACCTTTTGGATGATTTTGAAGTTGAGAACAATTTTTGATGTTTAGAAACATAGTTTTTGGATGATTTGTAATGTACAGACAATTTTTCGATGTTTGAAACTTACAAATAGTTTTTTTGATGTTTGAAATAATATTTTGGTGGTTGATTGATACTTTTATATATATATATATATATATTTGTGAAACTTATTTGTAATTTTTTTTAGATTGTACAGAACAGGTAAAATAGAACCTGTTGAATTAAAAAAAAAAATTAAACATATTCTACGACGGGTAGAATAGGCTCATTGTGTTAAATATTTAATGACTAGCAATAAGCGTCGTGGTTTGTCTCTTGAATTAACGGCGTGCAAAAGTAGTCGTAGAAAAATTAAACATGACGTATAGGATGTGCTGTTAAAAGTTTTAATGGTTGAAAGTGAATGACTTTCCATGACTAGTCATAATATGACGTACTTTGTGCGTCGTAGAATTGTATCTACGGCGTGCATTTGGCGATGTAAAAACCCTTTTTTGGCACCGTAATCGTTCAAAACAATAATTGTCCTTCTCACCAAATAATTTCATTAATCATATCATTTTCACTATAATGATCAATTATCTAACCTAATATCATATCCTATTATCACTCAGATACCTTTTTATATATTAAGTACATATTTTTTACACATGTACCAGAAGTCACTAGCGGAAAATTTCCTCCATTTGGTAGGTACTAAAAGAAAATAAACTTAAAAAGCAACCATTGAATTATATATTACAAGTTTACAAAATTGTTACATGGATCAAGTAATTCAAATTCTCATACGAAACCTTAAAATTATCACATGGATCAAGCAACCATCAATTCATTATATGAAACAGTACAACAAAGAACTACAATTCAAGTGAAGCCTTGCCATTACAACTAAAGCAAACTAACACCGTAACAAAACCACAGAAATTAAAAGCAAGAAAAAACTCAAAGCCAAACACTAGAAGCTTTAGGGGACGCAACAAAAGCTACATCAAACAACAACATCTGCAAAACACGAGAAACTAGAATTTCTAAATGGTTTGACTCAAACTTGCATGAGCTCATCTCCCAGAAATTTGACACTTATTTCAAGGTATCAGAAGCAACATCCTGTATATTCAACAACATCCATTAATTCTGAGTCTATGTCTTCTTTGTCATTCAATTGTTGAGAAGCATTTTTCTCCAACATTTTTGTTGCACCCAAGTGCTTAAGTAGAAGCCAGACGTGTGAGAAACTGTCTATAGCAACCCTGGTCTTTTCTCTTTAGATTATTGTATCCGAACTTAGGTTCCGTGGATCCTGTCATCATTTATTGGTTGTTGTTGTCCTTTAATATCTTTGTATTTGAAGTATAGATTGTGTTGGGCGGGTCTGTTACAGGTTGGTTGAATTTAGATGCCAATAGGTGATGCACAGATTTTGGCCTTCACGCTCGAGCGGAAGTTTTAACGCTCGAGCGGGCCCTTCGTTGTTGCTTCTCCGCTCGAGCGGGAGTTTTGACGCTCGAGCGTGATTTTCCATCTCCCAGTATTTTTATCCTGCAGTTCGTCCGCTCGAGCGGTAGTTTTTACGCTCGAGCGTTACCCCTTGTTTTTGTTCCTCCGCTCGAGCGGAGAGTTTGACGCTCGAGCGGGTGCCAGCGCCTGCAAAACTTCTGGAAGTGTGCAATCGATGCTCGAGCGTCTTTCTTCACGCTCGAGCGTGAGTCTGTGTCTTACGCTCGAGCGGGGCTTTCTACGCTCGAGCGTAGAGTCGATTACATCAGTCCGTGATTTCACTTTTTGGATCACTTTTTGACCTACCTTTTCTTCTTAACTTTTTAAAAACCGCCCCTGGAGTGTTTTTCTCTCTCTCTCTCTCCCTCTACACACCTTCTCTCTTGGGATTGATCTACTTAGAGTGAGTTTCTACCTTAGATCCTTTATTAAAAAGTTAGAGTGAGTTGAGGGCTTCATTTTGATCTGAGAAACTTGGGATTTGGAGCACGTTGGTCTTTGGTCTTCATCTCCATCTTCTCCATACGGGTTATTTTCTTCGAGGTAGGGATTTCCTACTCCATTCTATAGGTTTTGTTCTAAGTTTTTGGTATTTTGATATGTTGGGAGTACTTTGGTAATTTTGGGAAAAACCCTAGTTGTATTACTAAATTAATTCGTATAATTAATTTAAGAAAATTGGGGAAATTGGTTAAATGCATGAAATTGAGGAATTCATTGATTAAATGGTGTAGTTGGGTAATTAAAACCACTCGCCTATTGAATTGTGATATATTTATTTTCCAGTCTAGAAATAACTGTTTTGGGCTATCGGTGGAGGATAGTCGTGCTTGTTGTAGACAGTGCATGCGGATTAGGAAAAATTGAAACTAATCAATTTGTTTAAGTGATAAATTTAGACTATTGAATTAATACAGAAATTACATGTATTGATTGAGCATTGCATATGCATATTGTTTGGGAGGAGATAGGGGATGTACTCCACGGTTTAGGGGAAGATAGGGGATGGACCTCTAAACCAGATTTTTTGTTTGGGAGGAGATAGGGGATGGACTCCATTAGCACCATTTTTATGTGTGCTTATTATATTGAAGTGTTTTTTTTACATGATTATTGATACAGCACTAAAATGTGTATCAAACGGGAAGTATGAAGTGTTTTGATATGAGCATGAGTCTCATTTGTTTTTGTTGATATTGGAAGTAATGTGAATCTGATATATATAATTCACTGTTGTAAGTTTGGCCAGGTTCTGAGCCATGTTGATAATAAGGGAAAGTGAAATGTGTCTTAACATTAGTGTTATAAGACTGTATAATGATAATATTGATTACCTTGGTTAACCATCTATTAAATGCTTTAGCTTTATTCAATGCTTATATTTGGTTTAGTATGTTTCTACTGGGCTGTGGCTCACCCTTTATGGGAACATCATTTTCAGGTTCAGGTGATAAGCTACCTCCAAGGACTTAGCCTGGAAGGATTTGATGTTTGGGATTTGAAGACTTGTCTTTAGTTATAGGTTTTATTTTGTTATTTTGATATTTCATGTAAACATTCAAGCCTAGGGCTTATCTTGTAAATGAGTTAGTACTCATCCTTTTTGTGTCCAAGTGTTAGCTTGGAAAGATGTAAGCCCTTAGGGCATTTATTTTGATGTTGCAGGATGTTACATGTGATGTCTTTCAATAAGAATACTCTGATGAATAACTCAAATGATTCGTTTTCTTTTATAAATGCATGTTAATGTTATGGTTATTATGGGTTTATTTTGAGGGCATGACACTGTCCACCATGCCTAAGCTCTTGAACATGGTGATTCACCGGGCAACAGCTCGCAGCATAGCACAACATCTCTACCCATATATTACTCATGATCTCCCATTTGTCCTGCTTCTCCATTAAACTAGGGGCAAGTTTTTCTCCATTAAACTGTGCTTCTTCAAAAAATTTCTCCACATTAGGATAAGCTTGCTTAAAATTTTCACTGTTGTTACAGAAAGGTA
This sequence comes from Camellia sinensis, assembly GCF_004153795.1. Lineage (NCBI taxonomy): Eukaryota > Viridiplantae > Streptophyta > Magnoliopsida > Ericales > Theaceae > Camellia > Camellia sinensis. The sequence continues at coordinate 1,493,881 of NW_021026823.1, read as the reverse complement.
AAGTAGGACAAAAAAGAAGAAGATGCATCATGTAATATGACAATATTTTGGTTGTTTCCACTCTGTTTGGGACTGACTTTGAAATTTTTGGTTTTGAACGATAGCAAATGTCTGTATCAACGTGCCAAACTGGCAATAGTTTTGCCAAATTCTAGCTTGATATTCCAATTAGCATCCAATCCATATTTTTCAAGGGTCCACTCACCTCTTTTAATGGTATAAGCCTGTGGAGTTTCAACTTCCAAATCTTTCTGTGATATCTTACCAAGCTGACAGATGATAAGTTCTTTGATACTAAGGTGGACTCTATGCGATGGTAGGCTGAACTTTGTCGGTTTATATTTGTTGCAAAAGTTTAACCCAGATTGTCCCATAACCTTAGACCATCTTTTGTTTTTAGGGATCACAAATTCGTGAAGATGAAAAACCGGAGTGATGAACTTACTTGGGTAATGCTTACAAGCCCAAACAATTGCCCAATCTAAACCAAGTTGCACAAGAGCTCCACCTATTTCTAAACAAATGGCTCCAACTAGCAAAATTATGGTTATCGAAAGATCACCTTTCAAATGCCCATCAGGCTTTTTAATTAAGAAAAAGCCCACCAACACGTTGACAATGCAAGAGATGCAAATGAGTCTAAGAATGCTTCCACATACTGTAAAAATTGTGCCTACATTACTAAAGAGCATGTCATACATCAATCCCAACTCAATCTCAATCAACTTGAAAGTATTGTGAGCAGCATTATCTTTCTTCATCAATTTACGAAATTTTTTTGTCAATTCACTACAAAAAAATTAGGCTATAACAACGTTTTTGCTATGGCTTTTTTTCAAAAAACATTGTTTCAAAAGTTTTCAAAAATACTTTACAAGCATCTCATTTTGAAAAGCGCGTGCTACTTGTACCAAAATATTTTCCCTTTCAAGGCCCATGCGTTTTTCATTTTTTCATTTCTCTCAGTCAGTCCTGAGATAGATCTAGGGTTCTGTCTCTTTATCACTCTCCTCTTTCTTATGGTGAAATTTCACTAGATCGAGCATCGTAGGCTCCGATTTACGATCTCTCTATCCGACTCTCTCCATCTTGGCTCAAAGCTCTCGATCAATCCGATTTGAAGATTAATTTTGTGAGTCTCATTCTCTGATTTTTTTGATTTTTTTTATATACGAACACAGATCTGTATCTACGATCTCAGATATGTGTGATATCTATATACTAATTTATGTTAAAGAGAACACAGATCGATTGATCGATCGATTGATTTTTAGTCTATTGATCGATATTGAACACTCTCTCTCTCTGGATTTGATCGATTAATTGGTTTTGTTCAGATTTGTAAGTTTTAGTCCCTATGCGCATATTAACATCCTCAAATGCTTAGTAGTGTATATTTAGGATCTCTCTCTGTAAGTTTTGGTTCAGATCTGTAATTATTTAGGATTTTTTTATGTTTTTGAATTGTTTTTTTGTTGGGTTGTGGATTTGAATAGGCTACCTTCTTTGATTTTTGACTAAAATTTTGAATGGTTTGTATTGTTCTCTAAATCTCTCCCAGTATGTAAATCTCTATCGTTCGATCCAAATCTTGGTCCTAGGATTTGATTTTGTTCATTGTTGTGTGTCAAGTACTGAGTCGATTGAATTATGTTGAGATCTTTAACATTTGAAACTTCAGTTTTTTCTCAGTAACCAAGCAGTGTTTTTGTTTACTTTTCTATGTAATTTTCTTTGTTACTTCATAGCTGTCTAATCGATTGTTAGTATGAGGTTGTAGATCAAGCTTCAAAAAAAATCCCAAGTTATTATTTTTCTCACTTGTCTATGTATTTTGATCCTCTTGAATTCTGGTTATTGTGTGTGTTTCTTATTCAAAGATACCTATGAAGTTCTTTGAAAGTTCAGATTGGATCCGAAACCGGGCTGTTTGATTTATATGTTATGGAATTTCTTTAAATGGTGTTTGGTTATAGAGATTTGGAATTGAGTGCTGGATCCTGGGATTTTGTAGTCCTTGGGAGTTGAGGCTTACACATCATGGCAAGGATTAAACCTCAAGCTCTGCTACAACAAAGCAAGAAGAAGAAGGATCCAAGTCGTATCGGTGCCACTGCAGTTATTTTGTACAGCTTAATTATAGTTGTGATGGTGTTTTTCCTGTTTTCTACTTACAGACATTGGACTCAGGTTTGTTGGAATCTTCTTTGATGAATTAATACTTGTTATTTTGATAAAGTAGGATTCAAAGGGACTAGCATGATACCTTGTATCTTGTTAACCAAATTTAATTTTTAGTTTGATTGTTAATTCATATGTTTTGAATCTTGTGGTTTTGTTGAAAGACCTGTATTGGTTTTCTTGGAATGATTTCTGAATTCTAAATTTAGCAACAACCCATGTATTTAATATGTGATAAAAAGAATTTTAATTCAATCCTGGACCTGGTGCTTTCAAATATTTCAGGTCTGTTGCAGTGGTATCTACATTTGTTAATATCAAAATAGAACCACAGAAAATCCAACAATTGGATTGATATTTCTTCACCCAATTCCCCAGTTGTTGTGGCCGCTTTGGCTGCTGAAGCAGAGCTTGCAAAAGAAACTGAACACCTCCAAGAGGGTGTTCTGGAAAGTGGTGTTGTTACCCCAACTAAGCCCAAGAAAGGCAAAGCTGCATTGCCTCTAAAAAGTGACAGAGTATGCATAAACTCATTCCTTATTTCCCTTTCTCTTGAATTGTGGACACATTAGTGATTTAATTTATTGTGTTTCTTTGATTTTCCAATTTATTTTAACTGTGATTGTAAAATTTTAAGTTTCAAGAATCTTATACTTGAGTAGGGATAGATTGTCCTAATTAAGATCTACTTTAATTGGTATTTGTTTTGTTTTTCTTGGATTGTGGATGTGTGTAGTGAATTACATATTGAATTTTGTTTGATTTCTGTTTATTTTGCAATTTTAGTTATAGGAAACCAATATGAGAGATTGAAACCATGTATTGTGGGTGTATTATAGTTGTTTATTTACTTCTTTTTGCTAGAGTTTTATCTTAATGATGACTTATGCACTTCAATCCCTTAGAATCCTCCATTGTAGCATCTGAAAAAGACTGAATGTCATATTTTTGTTTCTTCATTTCTTCATCTTTTGATTATCTACAAACTTTGTCATAGTTCATGCTCATTTGAGAAGAATGCCTTTTATATAAACTGATCTCGAATATTAACAATAATTCTGCAATTTTCTCTGAATTCTGAAATTATTCAAAATGATTAAAAGACCTCGTGATAGTCACCGTTGGCAGGCTTGAAAGGGCAAATGGGGTCGGGGCATGTGGGAAGTCTACTCCAGAAATGGAGGCTTTGAAATTGGCCCCTTGTGCAATGGCAGCACAGGATGAGAAATCTGATGTCCCTGACAACAGCTGCCAGCAGGTGAAGAAATTAGGGCAGAACCCGGGCTGCCTTTGTGCTATTATGCTTTCTGACACTGCCAAGTTTCTTTCAAATCTGTAAGTTTTGTTCAGACACCTGATTTCCACTCCGGTGAGTCTTCTTTGACTCCCTTCTTTTATGGATAAATAGTCATGGTTTTGGTTTAGGCATATCCAATGTAACCATGCTCAATAGAACTAGTAAACTATGTTTTCTAATTGTTTTGGTTAATCAGAGGACCTATGTTCAAAAATACATGAAAACCGAGAGAGCGTGCGCGTGTGTGTTTTTATTTTTTATTTTTAAAAGCAGGTTTTGGGAATGTGGGTCCTCTTGAATTTTGCTCTCTTCCCCCGTGTCCATGTTTTATTTTGCACTTATTTGAGCTTTGGTACTTAACTTGTGTACCTTTGAAGATGTAGCAGTGTGTATACCATTAATTAATCTTCATCTTCTTTCTTAATGTTTTGCTTTTCCCTTCTAACATTTTTTCTCTTTACCCAATCAAATCTCTAAATATCTTTGTTTTTGCCATAAGCAGATTTGGCGTGCCTTGCAAGTCCTACATTGGGTTGAGCTTAGATCTTTTGCTTGGTTTATTTTATGCTTTGATTATCAAGTTTGTGTTTGCTTTTGGAAATGGACAGAAACTTGGAGTTTTCGTGTCCATGTTCTCCGTATAGTTACTAGTTAGCAGTAATTTTTTTACGACTTGCACTCATGGTGGTGTGCCAGGATGGGATTATTGTTCATGAACAACCTTTGTCTTATGAGGAGCCTGATGTGCATGAAAATATGCATCTTGATGTAGACGATATGTCTTATGAGGTAACACTAATAAATTGAAATAATCATTTACATGGCTCTTTTTTTGTCCTTGCCATTATTGAAGTTTGGCTCATAAATGATTGACTTTGGATTAGGAGTTGTTGGCCCTGGAGGATCAAATTGGAAATGTGAGCACTGGATTGAGTGAGGAAGCTATTTTGGCAGCTGTGAGGCAGCATTGTTATCTGTCAATGAAATTAGGACCTCCAGTGGAAGAGGAACCGTGTTGTATTTGTCAGGTAAGGGACACTTAAATTCCTTGTCTTGCAACTTATCTATTTGGGATCGGCTAAAAAAGTCACATATTATTCCAATTTTTTTGTCTTTAGTGAATTTTTTTTAGATTCGTGTAAAAAAAATTTATTTTTATGTCTGACTAGTCTAGAGGGATCTAAAAAGAAGAAAAAAAATTTGAAAAAATTAATCACCTTGTCTGGTTTTGATTGATTTTCTAAGAATTGAGTTTTTTATTTTTTTGTTTTTAGTGAATTTTTTTAATTTTTTAAGCAATTTTTTTACTTTCTAGATGCACCTAACCTAGATACACCTAAAAAGTAAGATACTTGTGAAAAAATATTTTAAAAATCAATAAATACACAATAATACGTAAATGTATTGAATTTTTATAGTTACGTATTTTTGGTATTTAGTGAAATTTTTGAAGATTTTTTTCCCCACAAATATTTTACTTTTTAAATGTATTTATTACCAAACTCCATTCCACTCACCATCTCTCCCCACACCCAGTTCTGGCAGTTGGGAGGAAGGGAGTTACCAATTCATGGGGCCTATTTTTTCTCAAGTTAAAGCTCCTTATTAAACCAGATGCTTCCATTTATTGAATCAAATTCCAGGAGGATTATGTTGATGGAAAGGAGCTTGGTAAGCTGAATTGTGGGCATGAGTTTCACTTCAATTGCATCAAACAATGGCTCGTGCAGAAGAATAACTGTCCCATTTGCAGAAAGACTGCAGTGGTTGTTTGAGAGATCATCAGTTTCAAGGAACTCTTATCCCAAATCAGAGATCATTTGCCAATCAGTTGTCCCTGTAAACTTCTCTCCGGTCCCTTTGACATCTGAACTTATACCATAGGCTTGCCATTTCCTTTTGTTTGTTTCTTCTTTTTTTTTTGCCTTTTCTTAGCTGAGAAAGTTTTCGTTTCAGTCATGTGCAAGTTTGAGCTAATATGTGTTCTTTTATATAAATTCTCAGTTAATTCTCTCTCTCTAGTTAATTTTTCAATCTCTGTTCCTAGTTAAATTCTCAATTTATTGGGCTTTGTGTTATTTAAAAAAAAAAATGGTGTTTTTTTGGAAAACAAAAGTCACTAAATGATGTCATCATGGCATCATATGCGAGGCAAGTATGAAAATGAAGAAAGGTGGCGTTTGGAAAAATGCCACTAAATGATGTCATCATTACGTAGTGGTTGTTGAAAATTTTGTGACGTTTTTAAAAACGCCGCCTAATGTTTTTAGCGACCTTTTTGAAACGTTGCTAAGATATTGTGGCGGCGGTATTTGCAACGAAAATTTAAAACGTCATAAAAACCTATTGCGGCGCTTCTTAGGGCTATAGCGGCGTTTTTGAAACTCCGCTAAAAGTCAATTTTCCAGCAGTGATTTGTTCACTTTGGTCCTATCACACTCATAATTGGAAATATGAGGATTTAAGGTCTGGAAATATGAATAGGCTTGGAGTACTAGCTCCGCATTAGGTTGTGCACCTACTTATTTTGCCAATTGGGTTTTCATCAATTCGAACAAAACCCACATACTTTTTCTTGGATATTGACTTGATTGCCCACACTCTCTCTCCATACTTGATAAGTCCAGGAAAGAGCATTAACAAGGCCAAAAGAGAATCTCAAGGTAGAAGTCCAAGTTAGAATTAGGATGTAAATTGTTCTTAGACCTTGCGTAAATAGTCCTATAGCGTGCCTCAACCACATTTGATTTTCTTCCAAGCAGTCATGATATCTGGACCTCCAAGATAAAACAAGATTATTGGTGCCCATAAACCCCTCAATAGACTCATTGGACTGATATCATCGTCGTTGGCCCATATTTACAGGTCCTGATGCATGGCATGATTCTATCTTCTATGCCTACAAAGATGGATGAGAAAAATAATTAAATAAAAATAATGCAATATGACCAATATCTCATGTTATCAGTGTTGCACTTAATATCTAATCATATTCAAGATATCTTTAAACCAATTGTTAGCTTTTTCATAATGTTCCATAAATGGCCAAGTATAAAAGGTCGCTACAATATATAAGAGTTTTAACGATCAAATTTATGTTTCTTAAAGTGAAAATTATATTTAAAAAAAATGGGGACTAATTTCTATTATCATAAGAATAGTCACTAAAATATTGTTCCGAAAAGTTAAAAAAATGACTTTATTGACAAAATTTTGAAAATGTCGATAATAAATTCCCTTTCGGGGACAAACTAATTTGGTCACCTAAAAGGTTTATTTTTTAAGACAAAAATTTTAGTTCCAAAATGATGGAGTTCATCATTAAATGTTCAATTTCGTTACTAAAAATACAACAATGACACTTTTGGTAACTAAAATATTTTGGTGCCATTTGGTAACACTTATGTTTTCAGTTTTCTGTTTATATTTATAAAAATTTAAAAAACTCAAATAAAAACTTGTTTGGTAAAATTTTTGATTTATAAATCAGTGGCCTCAGTTTATAAATTTGGCCAAAAAAGAAAACACAAAAAATGTGTTTCTATTTTGAGTTTTCAGTTTTTTTTCTTTTTATCACCCAACATTAGCCACCACTCGCCACCATTTTCCACCACCGTCTTCTGCCGCCACCACCATCCACCACCCACTAGTGCCCATAAACCCTTCAATAGACTCATTGGACTGATATCATCGTTGTCACCTTTGACCTTGGATAGCTTTCCGAGTGCAATTGTTGCCAGTAAATCAGAGAACAAGTATAAAAACCAGACATTCACGTTGATCATCAGATGTGTCATACTCTTTCTATGATGACGTCCAAAAACATGAAGGTACAACTTAGTAAAAAGGATGTATAGAACTAGAATCTTGAAGTCCCATTTTCCCCATATTTTTCTCATGCCTTCAAGGCCATTCGTTGGGCCATATTTACAGGTTCTAATGCATGGCATGGTTCTATTTTCTATGCTACAAATATGAATGAGAAAAATAATGCAATATGACCAATATGTCGTGGTATCAGTGTTGCACTTAATATCTAATCATATTCAAGATATCTTTAAACCAATTGTTAGCTTTTTCATAATGTTCCATAAAATGCCAAGTATGAAAGGCCGCTACAATATATAAGAGTTTTAACAATCAAATTTTATGTTTCTTGAAGTGAAAATTTTATTACAAAAACAAAAAAATGGCGACTAATTTCTATTATCATGAGAATAGTCACTAAAAGATTGTTCCGAAAAGTTAAAAAAATGACTTTATTATCAAAATTTTGAAAATTTCGATAATAAATTCACTTTCTTGGACAAACTAGTTTGGTTACCTAAAAAGTTTATATTTAGAGACAAAAAATTTAGTTCCAAAATGATAGAATTCATCATTAAATGTTCAATTTTGTTGCTAAAAATACAACAATGACACTTTTGATAACCAAAATATTTTGTATCTAAAAAATGATTTGGTCCCTAAATTTTTATCTTTAAAACCTTAATTTGTTATAATTCTATCATATGCAAGTTATGCCTTAAAATGGTGTTGGTTATGACTTGAATTGGTCGTGGGATCTATCAAATCAAAGTATTGTTAGCTTTGCATATATACAAACCAAATTATGGCCCAAAACGATCTTGGGATTATGCATGAAAATGACATAGAAGCCTACTCTTTAAACCCAGTGATATGTAAAAGGCATGATTGATTAATAATTAGAGAATATATGAGAGAGGAAGAAAGTTGCATTAGATATTTTAATAGACTGTCATATTGGTTGATTGGTTTGGAGAGGTTGACTGAGACATCTTTTTTACAAAGTGTTGGTGCTCTTGATGCTAATGCTAGTTCTCTTTGTCTATTCTGTGAGGCTCATGAGGAAAATGTGTTACATGTAATGCTTCATTTTCAATTTGCGTGGAAAATCTGGGCTAATTTTCTATCATGGTGGGGAGTGCAATGGGTTGTTCTAGGTTCCATTGAGGGGCTACTGCAGTTGTGGAAAGGATTCAAGTTCAAAAACGCGGAAGACAAACTTTGGAAGACATTGCCATGTGCTATATGTGGTCATTGTGGAAGGCAAGGAATGAATGCAAGTTCCAAGGCTCTACTGTTTCTAGGGAGGGTTTGTAGGGGCTAATTAAAGTGAGGCTGGCTCTTTGGGCAAAATATAAAGTTCTGAACTTCAACTACTCTGTTAATGATTTAGTTTTCAGATTTAGGTCCATTAGGGGTGGTTAGTACCTTGTATTTGGTTGGGCTTTATTCATTTGTATCACCCCTGTTTTGAGTAAGTTGGGGGTCTCTGATTTGGTTGTTTTGGTGGATTATTCTTTAAGCATTTCTGTTTGATAGTGTTGCAAATGATTGGACTTAGGGGTTGTTTGGGATGACCTAAATAAGTGCACTTTTTATTTTTTTACGAAAAGATGTGCAAAAAAGTAGAGAGGTGATGTGATGGAAAAAAAGATAAAAAGATGGATTATTTCCAACTTTTCCAAACTTGGCCTTAGCCTCTAGTACCGACTTAGTTGAGATTAAAGTTCTTCACTATGATACTTATAGCACGATTCCTATTCTTTTGTCTTTTCTTTATTGATACTCGATGTATAATTAATCTTTAATTTTATATTAATAAAGGATTATCATTGCTGATAAAAAAAAATAAGTGAGTCAAAATTTTGAGTTATGCTACATTCGGATGTACTAAACATCTAGTTATGCACTTATATCCTTTTATATCATAACTCATAATATTTAGATTATAACCATTATTGTATTGTCTCATAATTTAGTTATATTCAATTATACAATACATACCATATTCCTTCATAACCGCATCATAACTCAACTATTTAAATAATACAATTTTTAATTAGCCAGTTACCAAAGAAAGAACAGGGGAGTCAGTCGGGTCCAAGGGAGAAAGATCTGCCTCTTCTAGTTTGCTCTTTTATTTTCTCTCTCCTCTTCCGCCATAGCTGAAGACCAGCATCCCCGTCGGCAATCCAGTGTTCTCCATCATGGGTTTGTGAGCAAAGACCTCCTAGCCGGTGTCTTTTATCTTCCCGTCGAGTGGAGTCGTTTATCTTCCCGTCGACTCGAATCGAATCTTTCCAAGAGCTCTTTTCCGTAGCTCAGGTTTGTTTCTAACTCTAAGCTTCATTTACAATAGTTGTGCGATTGGGGCTTTGATTTCAAAACCCTAACCCTAAGTTAAAATTAACATCAGTTGTCAGTCGTATTCACATTTTTTTGATTGCATTCTCCTTGCTTTCTTTTTTGTTTTTTAGCCAGGCCATTAGAGAGATTGTTGGAATTGAATTGAGGACACATTTTTGTTTTTAATTGATCGGTGTCTTGAGTAAATCTTTCTTTGTTGTTTTCTTGGTGTTTCTTTTGTCAGGAAATTCAAACAATTCATGCATTTTCTGTGTTGACTATTGTAGGTATGTTTATGATTTTTTTTGTTTATCTTTGTTAAAAATCTTGATATTGATATTGAGTATTTGCGTAGTCAAGTTTTCAACTTCTCTGAAAATTTATCTACGATTTTGTACTTTGTGATAACTCCTTGATCATGCTAGATATGTAGATGTACACGATAATTAAATGGCTAATTTTGAATGCAATCTTTGCCGTTAGTTTTATTCAGTTTTTTTTTTTTTTTTTAGTTAGAGAAAAAAGACAAAAACTTAAATTATTTCCTAAATTGTATGCATAATTCAACTGTCAATAGTGCTATATTTGTTTCTTTGAGGATACTTCAAATATATGTGCGAGATTACTGATGCATTGTAGTTAGATTGAGAAGTCATTCCATTTTGTTCTTCATTAGTAATTTGGATGCTTCTCGCTACATGTTAAATTTCTTTTGACCATTGAAAATTTTCATGAAAGCAAAATATGGTGCAATAATATTATTTCAAGTTTAGAAAAAGTTGGGGTTATGGTGGTAATGTGTGGGCAGTTTAATTAGTTATTATGAACCAACAATTATGAATGCTCTAATCAAAAATATATTATCATTCAGCAAAAGGAATATAAAAACAAGAACCTTCCTGCTAATTGTATTTGGCTTTCTAAATACTGGAGAATGATCCCTATATTTTGTTTTTCAATAATGCAAAGAAAACATTTATCAATTTGTAAATTAATTTCATTTTTTGTTTTAGTTACCTATACCAATGATTACATATAATGAATCCATTTCCTTTTTCAGCTACAAATTTAAAATTGAAACACAATTAGGTAGGCTTCTAAATAGAGATTTCTACAATACGACTTTAAAATTCGCCCCTAATGATGTCATAGGGGTTGGATCTTACGTAATTGATTTCTACAATATGATTTTATATGATGTTGATTGTTGCATTGAATAATGAATAGATTGTACGTACACATATAACATCGACAAAACTCAATTTAAATATTTAACAATTGAATTTCACAAGTCCCGTGCATCGCACGCGGATCAATGCTAGTGAATTATTGAAGCAATTTTTAGTTAATTTAAAAAGAGGAATTCTCATAGTCATGGGAGTTTGAAAAGATAAATAGTTGTTTTGTGTATTACATGGCCATTTGATTTTTTATTTTGCCCTTTCAAATCAACAAAATTGGAACTTAATTAAATAGGGTGAATTCTATGAAGCATGGGTACTTCGAAAAACATGTCGTACCCGTACCGGATACTTACCGGCGTACCGTACCTCATATGGTACTTCTGCATATGTACCGGGTACACAAAACACGTACCCAAGTTTTTTCTTCTTAATTTTTGACGTACCTAGTATATATCCAAGCCGTACTGTACATCAGTTGAAACAATATTTTCCTTCTACTACAGAGATAAATATCATCTTACTAGATTTCTTTTGTAGTTTTTGTTTTATTTTTAGCATGATTTTAAAATTAAACTATGGTTTGTAAGTTATTTAATATATTAACATTTAATTTTGATTTATACTTTTCCTTTTGACATTAAATGTTAATTATAGGTCGGACCTTAACAAATTAAACCATTTAATTAATTTTTGCATCACTTTAAATTAAAAATAAATATTTTTTTACAAGCGTACCAAGCCGTACCCGTATCCTATTTTTTTGAACTTTACCATATGTACGTACCCGTATTGTACCAGTACCAGTACTCGTACCCGTACCTATACCTGTGCTTCATAGGGTAAAATGCATTTGTTGTAGGATTACTTTGTTATTGGAGATAGTTAAAAGAAGATAAATTCAGAGTAACCAATTTGTCTTATGCTTTTATATAGTAGTATAGATGTTTGAGATTAATTTATTTTGTTTTGGGATTTTGCTAAATTGGATTTTACATTAAAAAACTTTAGTTGGGTTTGCATGGCCCAATATAAATGTTGTTATATTTTGATTTTCACCGCCCAATTATTTTTTATTTGTTTACATTTTTTGTTTGAGTTCTGAAATATAAGTAGTTTTATTCATATACAATTTGTAATGTCCTCAGTTGTTAGTTGCCATTTGTAGGCAGTTGTATTGGTTGCATTATCATTGATTATCGTGATACATGGAGGACATGATAATGTTCATATAGATGTCAATCATCGTAAAATTGAAAAATGCTTCCCTCCAAAAATCTGTTTGGATTTGTTCCTTGTGGCCTTGCTCGTTGTTAGTGGCAGAGTCAATCAATGTTACACGCTATGAAGCACAGACACCTCTCCGAAGGTAGAGTATGGGTGTTCAACATGTGGGTGTTCAACATATGTTTGACACTATAGGTTTTTTTTTTTTTTTTTTTGTGCGCAGTCGGACATGTTCGGGACACGATTCTGAACAAAAACCCTAGCCTATTGGCCGACAAAGAGAGAGAGAAGAGAAAGAAGGTGAAGAAGAACCTGAACATGTTGAAGCTCAAGAGGGTGAAGTTGAAGCCTTAGATCGAGGTATGCTCTCCTTCTTCTTTGCTTCGTTTTTCTTCTTCTTTCATCACTTCGAAGGTTGTCTCTCTCGCAGTTCATCTCTCTTGCAGTTCGTCTCTCTCTCTCAGATCCTCTATGTGTTTTTCGTTGTCTCCCCCTCTCTGTTTTTCGTCTCTTGCTAATCGTCTCCCTCTCTGTTTTTCGTCTCTGTCTCTCCCTTTTTATTTATTTTTTTCTTTTCTTTCTCATGAAAGAGTCTCTCTCCCCTTTTTATTTATTTATTTATTTCTTTTTATTCTCATGAAAGATTGAAAATACTTTTTTTTTTATAACAAAAACCCTACTTTTTTATTTATTTATACCCGAAGTGTTGTCAAAGTCGTGCCTAGGCGCACGCCTAGGTGCAAGGCGAGTCGAGGTGCACCATCTGCGCCTGTACAGGTACCAAGCGAGGCGGCTTAAGCCAGGCGAGCGCCTTAGCCGCGACTTTAGCAAGGCGAGAGAGGCGCAAGGCCCTCGCCTAGGCGCGACTGAGCGTTTAATCTGTACATCTGATCTAACGACTCAGATGCAACTCAGATGAACCTTTCGAATGGTTCATAATCACAGAGGATCAGAACTCACGTACCATATGAGCCGAATAGGACTCAGATTAACCCTAATTCAAGTCGTCTCTCCCTCTTTCGCCTCGCAATCGACTTCGAGCTGCTGGAGCTAGACTTGGTCTGCGACTACGACTGCGACACAAGAGCTGGACTTCGACTGCGACACTGGATCGACTTCGGCTTCGCAGGTTCGACTCTCTCTCCCCTTCTCCTTCATCTTCGTCTTCGACACTGGTCATTTGTTCGACTTTCAATTTATTTTTATTTTTTTTCCTTCGGCTTCGCAGGTTCAGTCCTCTCTTCTTTTTTTTTCCTTTTCTTTTTTTTTCAATTATTTGATTATTACATAAATAAATAAATTAATTCATACATACATAAATAAAAAAAAATAGATACATTACATTACATTCATTATGATTATATTAAAATTAATTCATCATTATACTAAAATTAATTAATTGATCATTAATTAAAAAAATAGAAAATTGATTCATAAGTTAATTAATTCATACATTCATTACATTACATACATTGAATCATAACATTAATTAATTGATAAATTGATTCATAAGTTAATCAATTTATTAATGTGATGAATTAATAAATTGGTCAAAGTTTTTCTTGAAAAAATAATGTAAAATAATGTAACATAGGAATGAATGTAATGGAATGTAATGTACATTAATTAATTAATTCATCATTAATTAAAAAAATAGAAAATTGATTCATACATTACATACATTAATTAATTCATCACATAACATACATTACATTAATTATACTGAAATTGTTTTTCTGTTATTTATTTTTTGTGTTGTGTAGTAAGTACTAAGTAGAAAATGACATCGGAAAGTAATAGAAAAGATCCGGCGTGGCAATATGCCCATTTGGTGGAGGAGAATAATTTAAACAAGTTTGAGTGTAATTTTTGTGGTAAAGTATCAAATGGAGGTGTTTATCGGGTGAAACAACACCTTGCGGGAGGTTATAGGAATGTTAATGCTTGCCCGAAGTGTCCTTCTCAGGTAAGAGAAGAGATTAGAGAATTCATGTCCAAAAAAAAGACACAAAAAGAAGAAATGAACATGTTGCCTGATTTTGATGACATGGAAGATGAAAATGAAGATGATGATGTTGTTGAGATCAATGTCAATCAACACCGCAAGTTGACAAGTAGTAGCCAAGGTTCATCCAAATCCAAATCCAAATAAAAAATGCCAAAGAGAAAAGGGCCTATGGATGTTTACTTCACACTCAATCCTGAACCAGTGGTGAAAAATCGAAGAGACCAAGCAAAAGGGAAACAAACAAAAATTGATGCAAATGACCCTTACAAAAAAGAAATGAGAGCTCGGGCACTGCAAAGATTTGCAAGGTGGATGTATGATGCTGGTATCCCTTTCAATGCAGTAAATTATGAGAGTTTCGGACCAATGATTGAAGCCATTGGCCAATATGGTCCTGGTATGAAGCCACCGACTTACCATGAAGTGCGGGTTACCCAACTCAAAAAAGAAGTGAAACACACTGAAGATTTGATGAAGTATCATAAAGAGGATTGTGCAAAATACGGGTGTTCCATAATGACTGATGGTTGGACTGATAAGAGAGGAAGGGCATTGATTAATTTTTTAGTTAATTGTCCAAGAGGAACCATGTTTGTTGAGTCGGTTGATGCTTCTAGCTATTCAAAGGATGGGCAAAAGCTATTTGAATTACTAGACAAGTTTGTGGAGAAAGTTGGAAAAGAGAATGTCGTGCAAGTTATCACTGATAGCGCTGCAGTTAATGTGTTGGCGGGTAAGAATATTTCCTCATTTCTTACATCAAAATTGTTTACTCATAATTTGTTTTGTATTTAAAATTTAAAAACTTGAAAATAATAATTCTTCATTATTGTTACATTATAGGGAGGTTTTTGGAAGCTAAGTATGAACACTTGTATTGGACACCATGTGATGCTCATTGTTTGGACTTGATGTTAGAAGACATTTTCAAGATACCTAGACTGAAAAAGACATTTGAAAGGGGTATTGCAGCACATGGCTACATTTACAATCGGCCTACGTTGCTAAACATGATGAGGCGCTATACAAATTTGAAGAATTTGATCAAGCCTGCAAAAACTAGATTTGCAACCGCTTTTTTGACTTTGTCTAGGATGCATCAACAAAAAAACAATTTGAGAAAGATGGTCACCTCCGAAGACTGGACCTCAAGCAAATGGGCAAAGGAGCCACAAGGTAAAAGAATGGCACAAACTTTGTTGATGCCTTCATTTTGGAATACTGTTGTATTTGCCCTAAGGTCTCGGGTCCTCTCATCAAAGTGCTTCGATTGGTTGATACCGAGAAGAAACCTCCCATGGGATACATTTATGAGGCAATAGATAGGGCAAAAGAATGCATTGCAAGTTCATTTGATCATAAAGAAGAGAAGTATAATGAAATCTTCGAAATCATTGACAAAAGATGGGATGTCCAATTGCATCGACCTTTACATGCAGCTGCACATTTTCTTAACCCAGAATTCTTTTACCCAAAAGCATTAGAGGTGCAAAGAGATCATGAAGTGATGAATGGGTTTTATGAATGCATGCAAAGGTTGGTCCCGGATGTCACTGTTCAAGATTTGATCACTAATGAGATGAGTATTTATATGAAGGCTGAGAGTCTTTTTGGCAAGGCTGTTGCAATTAGGCAAAGAAATACAAGAGCACCAGGTAATATATTATAGACTCATAGAGTTTATTTTGAGTTATACTTTTAGTAAAACTTAATACTTAGTAACAATTATTTCTAACTAGTGGATTATCGCAGCTGATTGGTGGGCATCATATGGTTCTTATACTCCAAACTTGCAAACTTTTGCCATAAAAATCCTTAGCCTAACATGTAGTTCATCGGGTTGTGAACGAAATTGGAGTGTATTCGAACATGTGAGTATTTAACATTCTAACTAATTTTTTGTTCAATTCAAATATTTTTTATTCTAATTATATAGAATTTAATATCTTTTTAATAATTGCAGCTTCATAGCAAGAAAAGAAATAGATTGGAACAACAACGTCTCAATGATTTAGTGTATGTCAAATACAATAGAACATTGAGATTTAGGTATGACATGCGCAACACTCTTGATCCCATATCTTTGCAAAATATTGATGAAAGAGCCACACAAGCCCAAATTGAAGCCAAATGCCTCGCCTTATCCCAACATGCCAAATACCTCACCAACTATGAAGCACGGACACCTCTCTGAAGACAGCGTATGGGTGTCCAACACATGTCAGACATGGACACGCATCGGACACGTGGTGGACATGTGTCTGACACTCTATAAGAGGTGTCCCCTTTTTTTTAAAAAAAAAATTGTAGTCGGCCACGTTCGGGACATGCTTGGACAAGTTCAGGACGTGATTCTGAACAAAACCCTAACCTGTTGGTCGACAAAGAGACAAAGAGAGAGAGAAGAGAAAGAAGGTGAAGAAGAACCTGAACATGTTGAAGCTCAAGAGGGTGAAGTTGAAGCCTTAGATCGAGGTATGCTCTCCTTCTTCTTTGCTTCGTTTTTCTTCTTCTTTCATCACTTCGAAGGTTGTCTCTCTCGCAGTTCATCTCTCTTGCAGTTCGTCTCTCTCTCTCTCTCTCTCTCAGATCCTCTCTGTGTTTTTCGTTGTCTCCCCCTCTCTGTTTTTCGTCTCTTGCTAATCGTCTCCCTCTCTGTTTTTCGTCTCTGTCTCTCCCTTTTTATTTATTTTTTTCTTTTCTTTCTCATGAAAGACTCTCTCCCCCCTTTTTATTTATTTATTTCTTTTTATTCTCATGAAAGATTGAAAATACTTTTTTTTTTATAACAAAAACCCTACTTTTTTATTTATTTATACCCGAGACCCCCCTCTTTTTTTCCATCTTTTTATTTTTTCTAATTTTTATTTTTAATTTTTTTAATTTTATACATACAATAAATAAATAATATTATATATATTGAACGTGTCCCCAGCGTGTCGTGTCTCCCGTTTTTTGAAATTTTGCGTGTCTACATGTCCGTGTCGTGTCCCGTGTCCGTGTCTGTGCCCGTGCTTCATAGGTTACACAGATGCGGGTGTCGGATATGGGTATGTGTCTAGGTGTCAGATTTGCCTATTCATAAAAATAAGGATACAGGGACTCGGCTAAAAAGTGTCCAAAAAATAGATACGGATACGAGGACACGGCACATAAAATATTAATAGAATTTTTTATTGCACTAACTAACTATATAATCTATGCATCATGATGATCAATACCCAGATAGTTAAAGTCTAAAAAAATACAAAGAAGAAGAAGAAAGTAATTTATTAGGAAATGAATGTATGACCTAGGCACATACCTGATTGATTAGTGCTTCCAACCTCCCACAATTCACATGTTCTTTCACCATTTTAGCTGCATAATTCCTTATCACCATCAGTTTAGGCAAGAAATAAAAAAATCATTGTGTAAAATATAAATTAAGCAAAAAAAGACAAGAAAATGATATGGATGCTTACTCGATAAAGTTTAAAATGTGTATAACTTTCACACCTATAATATTCTATATCATTATAATTGTAGCATATTATAATTTCAAATTGTGAATGATGTCACAACTATAAACATTAAACCAAACCAAACCAAGCCTTAAGTCCCATTAAATGGGGTTAGCTACATGAATCATTTTTCTCCACGCGGCCCTATCAAAGGCTATTTCGTTAGTCAAATTAAGTAGATCCATATCTCTATTTACAACGCTAGCCAACGTTAATCTAGGCCTATCCCGTCCCCTAACACTTCCATCTACCGTTACAGCATCGCATTTCTTCATTACTGCCTCTGTTGGTCTCCATTGAATATGACCAAACCATCTTAATCGATTCTCTCTTAACTTATTTTCTATCGGTGCTATTCCTACCCATTCTTGAATGCACTCATCTTATCTACATGTTGTTTATTGGTTGCCCAACACTCCGTCCGATACAATATCGTTGGTCTAATAGCCATTCTATAGAACTTACTTTTAAGTCTAGTGGGTATTCGTTTATCGCATAGAACCCCAGACGCACTTCTTCATTTACACCATCTCGCCTTAATCCTATGGGCCACATCCGCATCAATCTCCCCCACTGTTGTGATAATCGACCCTAAATAACGAAAATGTTCACTCTTAGGCAGTTCTTGGTTCTCAATCTTCACTTTTCCTCTGCTTTCATTGTTACTGTTACTAAATTTACACTCCATGTACTCTGTCTTAGTTCTGTTTATCCGGAATCCTTTAAATTCAAAAGCTTTTCTCCAAATCTCCAACTTTATATTAATTCCTTCTCTAGTCTCATCCACTAGCACTTTATCGTCTGCAAAAAGCATATACCATGGCACGTCATCCTGGATATTTCTCGTCAACTCATTCATAACTAAAGAAAAAAGATAAGGACTTAAGGTAGATCCTTGGTATAACCCTACAGTGACAGGAAATTCATTTGCCTCTCCAGCAGGCGATCTAATAGTGGTCACCACCCCTTTATACATGTCGCTAATCATATCAATGTAACATTTTGTCACCCCTTTCTGCGCTAACACCCACCATATTATATCCTGGGGTACTCCATCATATGCTTTCTCAAGGTTGATAAACACCATATGAATGTTTCTTTTCTTTTCTCTATACTTTTCATTTACTCTCCTCAAAAGATAGATTGCTTCCATTGTTGACCTGCCAGGCATAAACCCAAATTGATTCTCTGATCATCTCCACCACACCACAAAATGTCAAAAAATAAAAAATAAAAAATAAAGCAGATTATAGTCTTTACATAAACATCAATATACGGAAAGGCAAAAGATCAAATCAAGCTAGTCCAAAAGTTAAGCATCTAAGTCTTAAGCATCATGATCAACATCATCAGGCTGAACCTCCTCCATTGCATCATCAAAAGTCACAAGCTCCAACTCAGGTTCATTGATGGAAAGTTCTACCAACTCAATTGGAGATCCATCAATGTCAAACCTATCTCCACCTACAATCATGCAAAAGTCAATAACTAATCCAGGAGAAAAAAAAGTGTTGTAGAAGAAATAAAACAACATTAATGAATTAGAAAACTTACATAAATCCCAATACTTTGATGGCCCTTCCTTGTACTCTTTTTTCTTTCTAGATAACATCCTTATGTTGCAATGTACAAAGACTAGATCTTCAGCCTTGCTACTTGCCAACCTATTTCTTTTGATGCTATGAATATGACCATACGTGCTCCAATTTCTCTCACAACATGATGAAGAAGCTGGTTGTGACAACAACTTAAATGCTAACCCTTGCAACAATGGTGTTGAAGCACCATGATTAGCCCACCAAGAAATTGGCTCCTCATACATTCTTGCTTCAATAACATGTGGCTGATTGAAATAGCCCGACCCACTTGAAAAAGCACCATATTCAACATAAACATTTTGCATATGAGTTGTATTTTTTTGGAACAGTTGCTCAAAACACTTGCTCCGGTTAAGTAGACACTTCTTCATCTTCATGTGGTGCCAATCGCCAAATGCCATTACTTTCACCTTGAAGCCAAGTCTCATGATAATACTTAGGGACCAAGGAATGAGCTATGCAATGCATGGGTGTGTTGCTTTTGGTCCATCTAGCTTCTAAAATTTCATGAATGGTGTCAAAGAAATTTGATTGTCCTGTGATATAATCTTTGTCTTCATGCTCAAATATAATTGCTTTCACATTTTCTATCATAGTGTCCCACATATCATATGTAGAATGTAACACAGGAGCATCAGTGTCTGCAGCCCTTAGCATGTCAACAATAGGCTCTGTAAAACTCAAAAGGTAATCCAAGTCATCCCACCAAACATCATTTACTATGAGTTGCTTCACGTTTTTGCAATCCTTAGTAATTCCAAATTTGAGTAACTTTTGAAAATGGCATTTGGCAAGCTATGATTCATTATGAAATTTCTTATATTATGAACATCAGTGACCAAGTTGGCTATCCATTTACATTCAGAATGTTGAGACAGAAATTTTTTTTGGGGGGGGAGGGGGGTTCACACATACTCTTTAATGCCAAATTCAGACTATGCACTACACATGGTGTCCAGAAAATGTGAGGATACTTATTTTCAATTGTCAACCTAGTAGCCTTAAATTAGATCCATTATCTGTAACAATTTGAACAATATTCTGCTTTCCAATTTCTTCAATCACTAATAGAAATATGTTCGCAACATAATCTGCACCTTATATATTTCCACTTGCATCAATTGCTTCCACAAACATTGCTCCACCAACAGATGCTGCCATTATGTTTATGAGTGGTCTCTTCTGTCTATCTGACCATCCATCAGAACATATGGATACTCCTTTCTTTTTTCATGAATCTTTTATGGGCTGAAGCTTTCTATTCACATGTGCCTTTTCTTGTACAAGCAATGTTGTCCGCAACCTATCATATGTTGGGGGACAATAACCAGATAGTTTATAGTTTGTTGTTTGCCAAGGTTTGTGAATATTTTCTAAAATAAGGACACCTTGCTAAATTGAATGACAAAGCAGAGGCATAGAACATACGAGCATCTTGTTTATCAGCAATTTTCTTTCTGTTACGTTAAATGCAGCTGCCAAAGGTCCTGAAATTGAACTCTTTTTCTTTTTCTTTTTTTTTTGAAGCAAGTCTGATCCTTCAGGTAGAGACACATAATCTGCTCTTTTTCTTGCATCCCATTGTTGTTAATCTCTTCTTTTTTCTGCCATTTCATGCTCCTTTTTGAGTGTTTCAAAAACCTCATCCTTTGTAGCTTTGCAGGCTTCCACTCCATAGTTAGGAAGCTTCAACAAATGAGCCTTGACTTTTGAATATGAGGTTGTTACTTTCTGATTGTAATAGTTGCAGGACCAACATATATTTACTCCCCCACTTAATGGTATACTAAGAATCTTCACATGATTCCACAATGGTTTATCATCAAAGTCAATTCCTTGAGGTTTCGCTAGATATAGTACATCAGCTTTTCCTTTTCCCTTCTGCTTTTCCTGGCCAGTAGATTTCGAGAATGACATTATTTATACCTGTAGGAGCATATGTATGTACAAAAAATTAGGTGACAATATTTATGATTATTATGTGATTCTAGTTCTTTGTAAAAACTTTGTTTACTGTAATTTTTAGAATCTAATTTTTGAAATTACTTTTTTTAGTGTTAATTTTTGGTGAAATTAGCTGAAAAATAAAAACAAATTTCCAAAAATTCAAACAGAGCCTTTATTATTATTATATGAAAAATATATGATTGTTATGTGAAAGAAAAGTAATAGTACTTCGTTGGTGTTGTTAAACTTGAGGGGAAAGAAATAACTAAGAGAAAGAGAGAATTAAAACATGTTTTGGCTTGATTTTTCTGATGTACCTTTAAATTTTTTGTAGGTAGTTGAGGGAGCTTTAAAATGAATTCATTTTTAATGGTGTTTTATTTGAAAATCAAAAGTCCAGAATGAACTACATTATTATATATATATTTGCTTATATAACATTAATCATTAATTATAATGATTACTGATTTGGTTTTTTCAATTTGAATTGCCAAGCTATTTGATACAGACTAGACAATACCCCTACAATAGAGTAGTTGCCTCAACCATAATGAGTTTTTTAAGTGAAAATTGTAATAAGTAGGATAATATTAAAATAATGATTAAAATTTGTACTTATACAAATTAGATATGGAGTAAAAATTTATATGTCGAATATAGGAAAGATAGAAAAACTAAAGAATAAGCATAAGAGAATATGATAAAAATAATTTATCTTTCTTAAAAAAATTATACACAATTACAAATTAGAAAAACTAAAGAATAAGCATAAGAGACCAAAATTAATTATAAATTTATGCTTAATAGGTAATGTCATATATTATGAATAAATTTATTATTTGCATATTATTTTTATTTACTATCATTACCAAAGTATTTTTTAAAAAATAAGTGAAAAGTAATATTGGCTTGAGAATAGGTTATTTTAATAATTTTTAAATTTTTTAGTTAAAATATAAGGTAAAAAAAATTGTATGTTTGAAATAACTTTTTAATTTCTTATCAAAAAATATGTAAAAAATAGAGAGAGAAATATTTGATGTGATGTTTTTGGCTATTTTACTAGGCTAGAATATTTGTATTTGGGAAGATGTTTGATTTTTTTGTAATTAGATGTGATGTTTATGAGAGAAAAAATAAAATGATTACGGGTTTGATGTGACATTTTGTCTTATTGGTTATTTTAACTTATTTTGTCTGTTGTGAATTTTAGCCCAAAATGCAAAAAGGTAGCCTTTGCCAAACAAGGCCATTACCTGTATACCCATCTATCATAATTGTACATACTTTCCAATTATCTCGAGTCCCCTGCAGACCTAATAAGACCATCATTTTTAAATAAAATCTTTATTTTTTTCTTTATTTCAATTGAATTCTATTGTAAATAAAAAAATTTAAAAAAATCACAATATAAAATTAAAAAATAAAATGTATTAAAAATACTTAATAGATTAGTAATGCTATAAATAAAAAATTCATGCATACTTTTGTTAGACAAATACTAATTAGTGTTCCCATGGCACTTGCTAATATTGAGAATGTGTAAAAAAAATATATTGAGAAAATAACTAAATTAAAAAATATATATTAAATTTAATAATAAATTTTTTAGAATTAACATATTTTGTATCCTTGTTATTCCTTAACAAGTGTCCCATTCACTTCAAAATAAAAAATTATTGAAAATGCATTTATTTATAATAATGATTTTACCATATAATTTTTATATAATTTTATGCATGAATACAATTTTTTAATTAATATTTTATTTTTTTATTCACATTTTCATATTTTGTAGGTCGAGAATATCATAGAAATTAGAAATAAAGGATTTAATAAAAAAATAAAATTTAATTAAATCTATTTGTGATATGTCAAGAAGATGATTGGTTGATAATTAAAAAATATTTAAAATATTTAATTATCAACTAATCATTTTTTTGATATATATAAAAAGTATATCTAATTTTTAAATCTGAATAACAATACTCATATATATATAGAAAAATGCTAGACATCCCAAAAGTTTTACCAAATTTTGTACCAAATCTCACGAGTGTGGGGCCCACATCATGTGGATTCCATGTGGGTCCTACACCCATGTAAGACATTTGATAAAAATTTTGAGATCTCTAATATTACTCATATATATTATTTGTATATCCATCTCCTCTTATCATAATTATGCACACTGTCTGTACAATCTTCCTCTCATATTTGGAATTGAATAACTTCCCTTACTAGAGATAAGCTAGTATATCTTCGCCTTCTTTCTGGACTTCTCGCCCAAGTGTGAGGGTAGTGACTTTTTCTTGGACTTGGAAGAACTTCATATGAAACTTGTTCACCATCTTCTCCCAACTCTTGATCGAGTTGGGGCCAAGTTCACATACCAGCTGTAAGCCCTTTTAATGAGCGATTTGGAAAACTCTCGAAGGCGCAGAAGGTGGTCATTGCCATAGACACCAAGGGTTTTAATGAACTTCACCATATGTTATCTGGCGTTGCCTTGCTTCCCGTCGAACTTCACAAACTTGGGTACCGTATACCCAGCTAGATATGGCATGGACAGTATCTCCTGAGGATATGGGGGCTTCACATCTGGGTCTGGGAGAGATGGCAGTTTCTTCCTACTACGCTCTTGCTCGATCATAGCCTGGACATCGGCTATAGTAACGAAGTGAGTAAGCTGGTAAGGGTCAGTCTGCCCTTGTGTAGTTGAACCAATAGCCTTGCCATTCACCTGAGGTACTACTGGAGGCACCTGGATTGGAGCTCGATTCTCAGGGAGTGGACTAGGCACTGGGTTTGGGATTGCTATAGGCAGAGGCGCCTGTGCTGGAAGTAGCCTTGACACCATGGCCATAATAGCTTCGGTGAGAGTTTGCAAAGCTGTCAGGATTTCCCTCTGCATGTCCTGAAGTGACTGGAATGCTTTGACTACAACACTGTGGTCATGGTCCTCAGCATGTGCTGCTTTGCCATTAAAAGAACCTTGCTGCTGTAGTTGCTACTGAACTTCATCTTCTACAATTTTTTCCAGTGAAGTGTGAAAGCCTCTGTGAGTATGAACCAGCAACAAAGCAGCCTCCCCAGCATACTCGCCAGAAATGTAGGGGGGTTCAAGGTTAGGAAGATGATTAGAGAGGTAAAACTATGTTAATGGTCCAAGAATGGTGGAATGGCTGGAGAATGAGTACCAACAACTATTTGGGAAGTTGGAGAATGAGTAGTTGGGTGAGGGTGAAGCAAGTAGCTCAAGAGACAATAATGACAGTGCACATATGGGCAGCATCTCCCCCAAATCCCCAATTCATTGTCTCTCTTGGGTTGGGAAATGAGTCCTATTTATAAGCTTTTCCTAGTACCAAGAGGATACCAAATGACCAAATAGAGAGAAAACATGTGTCCTAGAGGATCACATGGAATATTCTGCCTTGAGCCACCAGGCTGAAGGTGCGACGTGTCCCTCTACATGTACTGTGTACTATCTGTTTGCCTCCGTAGCTACCTTTTTTCAGCCTCAGCAAGTGTAGTTGCAACGGGAGTGTTTGGTGCTGCAACTCCCTTTTGAGCCTCAGCAAGTGCACTTGCGGCAAGAGTGTTTGCTGCTGCACTTGCCTTCTCAGCTCGAACCTCAACAAGTGCACTTGCTGCGGTAAACCTTGCTGCTGCACTTGCCTTCTCAGTTCTATTTAGCCAGTACATGCATTCTCAAGACTTCATAGCCTGCTATCAGCCATGTTTTCGTGTTCACCTCAGCGAAGCCTCTACCCTTAGCCACCTAACCACAAACTCCCCAACTTCTCAGAGCGAAGGCCACAGCCAAGCCTACTATCAGCCATGCTGTGCCTTAGTACCAAGCCCAAGGGGGCTTCCTTAGTCCTGGCTGTGCAACCAAGGAAGATCCATGACTTGGGTTGTAATGACCCACATTCATGTCTTAGTCATGTTCATGAGCATTTGTATGATTACGACTCGTTAAGCTTGCATTTGTATGTTTGTGACTTGTTTTGCCTAAGTAAGGTCCATGCCTTGTTTTGTGGCTATGTGTAGTGTCTAAGTGTTGCTCGCATGATTTGCTCCTTCCTTGATGTGAAGCCTAGGTCACGCCTTGCCTAAGTTATGTTAGCCGATGTTATGCCAAGCCTAGGTTACGATATGCTTAGATCATTCCAAGCCGAGGTCATCCTCAGTCTAGAAGTATCTTTGAACCCCTTCGTTTGACCTCCACCTTTGCTTTGACATATTGGCCGAGATGTCATTATCTAGGCCGAGGTGTGAATCACCAAGGCCGAGATGTGTATTATCTAGGCCGAGATGTTACCTTTGCACCTGAGTGATCTTGTCCTGGAGTGGTATGACCTAGACCGAGGTGTGGCACATCTAGGCCAAGGTCTGGCACAGCTTAGTCAAGTGTTGTCCTTCCTAGCCGAGGTCATTGTCACTGTAGTTGCCGAAGCTTTGTCCTTAGCCGATGTCATCACTTGCCGGAGTGCTTTACCGAGTGGCTTGTTAGCTACGCTTTGTCAGAGTCTTGTCTTGTCAATCTATCACCTTTTCAAGATAACCAACCAGCCGTTGCCACGTGTCCGAGCTGAGTGTTAAGTCAGCCGGCAGAGAGAGAAACCCATCATTTGTTCCTATATTGTTTTGAAGAGTAGAGAGAGAAGCTCTAGAAGAGGGAGAGGAGTTCTTGAGGGAGAGTAGACTTCCAAGCTTGATTCCTAGAGATCGAACCGTTAGATCCGTGTTCTAAGGTTAGATTCTTGATCTGCTCATAATGTTCTTTATGTTCATGTTATTGCATTGCATGATTGGATATGATTTGTAAGCCATGCATTGCTTTGAAGTTCGGTTTTAGAAAGAGAAAATGGCATTCATGTGTTCTTCAAGAAAAGTCATGTTTTGATCCGAAGGCTCATGCCTAAGCCCATGTTTTTGTGTTTGTTCTTGCATGATTTTCAAGTATAGGTACCCAGGTCCATGTTTTCGAACTCATGGCATGAAATCTCAGATTTCTGTAACAAGTTACGATCTTGAATTCATCTTTCTCATGATCATGTTCTTCATGTTCCTCAAAGAGAAACCCAGGTTTTCCCGACTTTGCTTTTGAATGAGGCCATCGGGACCACACCTCGGCAAGGAGGTGTAGGACCTCGGCAAAGACCTGGTTGATACCCAGCATGTCTTCCTGACATGTAAAACAGTGTTTTGACTTCTAGCATGTTTTCCGAGATCATTTGCATGCATGTTAGACTTGTTTTGAGAAGTATGTTCAGTATGCTTTGCCATGTGTTGTAGGACTTGGACCCTTGCCTTGACCCCGACGTCCCAAGAATTAAAGTGAGTGGTATTTTTAATAAAGTTATGTTCTTAAGGTTTTGATAAAGCTTTACCTTGTTTCGATAAAAGTGTTTGTTAAGCATGAATGATATCCCTATTTTATGTATCAAGTATAAGCTTTGTTTTGAATGGCAAGTTATCAAGTAAGCTTCGTTTTGATGACCTTCTCGGATAGTCCCTTGTGCTGGAGGACTCTAAACTTTCGCAGTACCAAGTATAAAAGGATATGGTTCTTTCTTGGAAAGACTATCGTGTTAAAGCGGGCTACGGGCCTAAGTAACACGTCTTGTAAGTAAGTTTTGAAGGACCAAGGTTATGCCGAGGTTATGTTATAAGATTTGATGTATGTTAAGTATGTAAGTTTTGTAAGATCAAGTTTGATGAACAAGATTTATCTCATGTTTTGTACAAGCTATGATAAGTATGGTTTTGACAAGGATATATTATGTATTGTTTTGAAAGACCTCGGGAATCATTCATTTAACCCCTTTATTACTTGTACCATTCACTGAGTATCCAAGATCACCCTCCCTATGTATATATGTAGGTAACAAGCAAGAGGTCGGCTACGCCGAGATGTATGTTTTGTGTGCATGTTATGTCGGCTGTAATGATGTCGGCAATCCTGAAGATTGTGTTCCATGATTTGTAGCTCAAGTGCTTTGAACATGTCGGCTTGAGGAGCCTTTTATCAAGATGTAACATGTATTTCGTACTTTATTTTATTTGTATTCAAGTTGTAAAGCTATGTAAAGATGTATGCCATTTCATTTGACTTATGCACTGCTCTTATGGACCACTTGTATTTTAGATTATTGCTTCCGCACTTGTGAGCCCCCTATATCTATACTCGGATTGTGTGTGAAATTTGGAAGTTGGCCTTCGGTAATCACAGATTACTGGCCATCACGGCACCAAACTACTAGGGGCAGTTTGGGGTCGTGACATGGGTAATGGAAAGGGAGTCCCTTACACTCGGGCTACCTTGCTCCCATCTTTGTGGGATCGTTGCGGTAAACTGGTGTCTCTGCGCCTGTTATCAGCTCCAACCAGTAAGCCTTGGAACCTGCTATCAGTGCCAAGCTAGTGAGCTTCGGGGCCTGCTATCAGTGACTAGTTAAAAATGAGTTTGGGGCCTACTATCAGCCCTAGGCTAGTAATGCCTTTGGGAAGCTTCTCCCAAAGGCTACTATCACCTTGGCGGGGTGTTCCCTCTGCAAGTTAGTTGCTGCGGCCGTAGTTGTTGCGGCATTCATTTCCTGTGGCAAGTTCAAATGGTAGAATAATATTAGGAATGGTGGTGCTGAGACAAAGTACCTCCGCAACTTGACCACTGCAAGTGTTGCCTCCGCAACATAATTGCTTCGGTTTTCTCTGTCCCTTAGCAATTTCATATGGCGACGGAACCGACAATAGTAGGAATAGCAGTTGTATCAACAATACTTGGAATGGCGGCGCTGACAAACTACCTCCACAACTTGACCGCTGCAAGTGTTGCCTCCGCAACTTAGTTGCTTCAGTTTTCTCTTTCCTTCAGCAACTTCAAATGGCGGCGGAACTGACAATATTGGGAATGGCGGCGCTGAGGCCTCAGCAACATGACTGCTGCAAGTGTTGCCTCTACAACTTCACTTAGGCATTTTCCTTCATGGAGTCTATTCAGACCCTTGGCAGGTCGAACTTGCTTCGACCTACTATTGGCCCACTTTCTTGGGCTTTTAGCCCATGCTCCTTTAGTCATTCCTGGTCGCCTTAAAGGGGCGACCTCACCACTTAGGTCCATACTTAATTTGAAGTTTAATTTCTGACCCTCTACAGTGATCAACCCTTATCTCCTATTAACAAACAATGTTGTGGTCATACTGCAAATCAAAAATACTCATTGGATGGTGATACTTATCACATAATAACAATGTTACATCCAATATTTACTTAGACTCAGGCCAACATTGTTAGATTTGGTTTGGAAGACCCATATTTTATCTGAAATAACAGCAAAGCTCACAACTTTTCCATTACCTAAGGCGGTTTTCGTGCCAATTCCACCGTTAAAACTTTCGAATGTGCATTTTTTTCATTTTTTAAATAAAATTTCATTGGACAATAATATTATTTAGAAATTTCAGTTTTTGATGTCATTTGTTTTGAAAAGTTTATATTACTTTCTTGTATCAAATTTGAGCCTAAATCCTCTTTTTTTTTTTTTTTTTGGGGGAATTTTTTGTTTTTTTTTTTTTTTTTTTTTTTTTTTTTTTCCTAAATTTTTTTTTTGGAATGGGTGGATACCAACTTGAGCACCTTACTCGATTTGATAATAGTCTTGGATAGAGATTCAAACTGTGTTTAGATCATAAATTTTAGTAAGAATCTGAAAAGCGAAAGAGAAAAGATAGATGAAATGTAACTATATTTTATTCACATTTTACATAACTTTACTTGTTTTTTTTTTTTTTGGGGTAAAATTCATTTACCTCCTTGTGATTTCGGAGCACTTTACCTCCTTATGGTTTAAATATAATCAAAATGTTCCCATGTAATTTTGGATTAAAATGTCATTGTTAATTTTTCCATTCAAACTAACAAAAAGCGTATGACACACACCATTCTTTAAAGTGAGCTTAATTTTCTTTAAAAAAAAAAAAAAACAAAACAAAACAAAGCTTGAAAGTAACACAATAAAAAGACAATTTTATCCCCCATTTTCTCCCAACCTAAAATTAGATTAAGATGTTAATTAAAATTAAATTAAACTAAAATATAATTAAAATTTGATCTAAAATATAAAATATAATTAAGGATTTATTTAAAATTTAATTAAATTAAAATATATATTAAATAATAATTAGAATTGATCTAAAAAATAATTAAATTAAAATTAGATTAAGATGTTAGGAATTACAATAAATAATTAAGAATTTATGATTAATTGTGATCTATAAAACATAATTCGATTAAAATTTTAACAATTATTATAAATAATTAAGGATTTAGGATTAATTGTGATCTTAAAAATAATTAAATTAAAATTAGCTTAAAAAGTTAAGAATTACATTAAATAATTAAGAATTTATAATTAATTGTGATTTAATTGAATTAATATTAGAAATTAAAAATTACGTATATGAGAGAAAAGAGAGAAAGAAAATAACAAAAAAAAGCATAGAGTTCGAGGATATTATAATCGTTTCACATCTATAGTTAATAGTGTTAAAGGTTAAGCTTTTGTTCGAAATCACATTGGGCTTTTCTGACTATATTGAGCCATAGAAAGGTAAAATGTTTCAGGCTCAAACCATATGGGTTATAATGATATTTTCTACTCAAATCTATGATCCAAACACAGACTTTGGAGATTATGAAACTAATAGACTTAAGATGGTAAATGCACCATTTAGGCTATATTTAGATCATGGATTTAAGTAGAGATTTGAAAATAAAAGCGAAAATGTGAATAAAATGTACATATAATTATATTTCATTCACATTTCACTTACATTTTTGTTCTTTTCAAATTTTTATTCAAATTTATAATCAAAACAAAGTGCCGAAATTGGCAAATAACAAGATGAATGGGAAATCGAAACAAGCAACCATGCTCAAGACTCAAAAAACTTGCTAGGAAAACTTGTAAGGCAAAAGGTGATAGAAATGTAACTTAACTTAATCACAAAATTTTGAAGGCAAATGCTAGCAAATGTTTTCATGACATTAGTAATATTGAGAATGTATAAAAAGTGTAATGAAAAAGTGGAAAAAGTTGTAAATTATTTTAAAATTCATAAAAAGTGTATTGAATTAATAATAAATGTTTCAGGATCTACATATATTTTGTTTTTTCTTATATCTTAGGAGTACTTGTTAGACCCAACTTTAAATTGGAATGTTGAACAAGATTTTTTGGAACATTTTTTGGATGGAACTAATATTTTTAAATGATGAGAACATCTCAAAACAGCCAACCAAATCATTGAAAAAATCAAACAACATTTCTATATATGAACTCAACCAGTATCAAAGGAGAAAATCTAGACTAGAGTTGTCATAGACCTTTGCTAATTTGATCATAACATAATATTATCGTTATATTATTGTGTAGATGGAATAACTCTATTGTCATAAATGTCATATATATATATACACTCCAACAAAAAAGATCTATGGCGATGAAAACGCATGATGAAAAAATATTGTCTCTAAATATATTTGTTTTAGTGATGAAAATAAGATTTCGCCTCCAATTGTATTATTTTTAGAGACGAAAATCAAATTTCGTCACCAAATGCGTAAAAACAAATAAAATAATAGGTGACGAAAATTTTATTCGTCTCTAAATTTTATTTTTTGTCACAAAACAATTTCCCACCCTTGGAAAATCTGGGGGAAGATTTGGCGCCATTTTGGAGACGAAATTTTCATCACCATTGTAAAAAAATTTAGAGAGGAAATAATTTCGTCTCCAAATGTATTTTTTTAGAAAGGAAAACTAAATTTCGTCACCAAATGCTTAAAATCAATAAAAAAATAAAATTGAACCAAGAGATAGATATCTCTCTATTTAGATTTTGATGTTTGATCGTTATTAAAAAAATCGTTGAATCGTTATTTTAATGTTGTTTTGATGATAATATTGTGATGTTTAGTTTTATTTTTTAAAAAAATAAATCTGATTTTTTATGTTTGATGAATAATGTTTGATATTTGATAAATAATCCTAATGATTAATGGTTGAAAATATGTGTTTGATGTTTGATGAATAATGTTTGATATTTGATAAATAATCCTGACGTTGAATAATGTTTGATGACGTTGGTGATGTTAAAAAATGTTTGAATAATGTTGGTGATGTTGAATAATGTTTGATGTTTGATGAATAATGTTTGATATAAAAAGGTCTATAGTAAGTTTTTAGAGAAATAGGACCTATTAGTCCAACAAAAAATAATCGGAATTAAATGAGTTAACATTTCTAAATTTGAGATTTATTGGTGCTTTTCCCAAAATATTTTATAATTTAAACAGAGAGTGTGTTTGTAATTTACCCATTAATTTGCTTTGCCTTTTCCTTTTGAAACAAAGCCCTAGCTAATTCGTTCTTATTTTACATCTCTCTCTCTCTCACACACAAACCCTCATCCCATGGCTCCAAAAGCCTTTCATCTTCGACATCGAAACTTGCCCCCACATCTTATCCTCCATCTCCGGCACCAAGGACCTCCAAATGGTTAACCTAACCCTCTGTGTCCTCTCTCGCCCCGAGTTCTCTCAACTCCCCCGAATCTTACATCTCTCTCTCTCTCTCTCACACAAACCCTCATCCCATGGCTCCAAAAGCCTTTCATCTTCGACATCGAAACTTGCCCCCACATCTTATCCTCCATCTCCGGCACCAAGGACCTCCAAATGGTTAACCTAACCCTCTGTGTCCTCTCTCGCCCCGAGTTCTCTCAACTCCCCCGAATCTTCCAAACCCTAGATCTCGAATACGACGATAAAGTCCTTCCTTCGATCGGCAACGAAGTTCTCAAGGCCGTCGCCATTCAATTCAGCGCCGATCAGCTCCTCACTGAGCGTCCCAGCGTCTCTGCATTGGTTCGCGAGAGCTTGGTTCGTCGTGCTAAGGATTTCAACATCATTCTTGATGACGTTGCGATCACGCACTTGTTGTATGGGGCTAAGTTCTCCAAGGCCGTGGAGCAGAAGTAGGTGGCGCAGCAGGAGGCTGAGTTCTCCAAGGCCATGGAGCAGAAGTAGGTGTCACATGAATCTCTCTCTCTCTCACTCTCTCTCTCTCTCTCTATAAAGACATCTGAATCGAACCTTTTCATTTGTGAATTGATCAAGTATTTTTATTCTATTTGATTCTTAATTGTTTTATATATCTATGTATAAAATATGCGACTCTATATGTACATCTAAATTTACGTCTTTTGAATTTTGGTGTTCTACTTCAAAATTAGAAAACCTATTTTATTGATTTTTATTTATTTATGCCTGTATTTTAGGAAATTTAGTCAATCTCCTCTTGTATGAATCTATAGTTATTGCTTTTGATTCACAGATAAGAGGAATTGAAGCTAGGGTTTCATAAACTCTTAGTCTGATTACCACTGTTTAGATTCAAAATTATAGCTGTAAAATGGAATTGAATAATCGATGGGATTAAAAACACAGTTCAATTGTTATTGAAATTGGAAGTCTATCAGATATTCTGGATGGTTCTAGAACTTCCATTCTGCTAATGTATCCCTTGTGCACTTGATGCTAAATTCCTATTCTTCTAATGTATCCCATTCTGCTTATGTATATTACCCTATTTTGTTTATTTTATAGGCTGCTATTGTTCCAATTGGTTTGCTGCTTGGTTCAACCTAAACTTCATCTATATTCTTCCATGGTCATAGGTTGTGACACTTCATGAATTAAATTCTCTGATTTGTGGCACACAGAACACAAACTTTGGTTTTATTGTAAGGGTCTTTGTTTGAGTGAGCTTTTTGAATTTTTTATTTTATTTTTTAAATTTTTTTCACATATGGTGAAATAAATGGGGAAAAGTTTCATTAATTTTGGATGATTTTCTCTTTTGGGGGGTGGAAATAATTTTTGAAAATTCAAAATTATATTTTGTGGTGTTTTTTATTTATTTATCAAGCTACTCTGTTAATATTCTAATAAGTCCCTTGTTTGGTTATGGTATAGATGTATTTGTCCCAAAATGCAGGTTGCTGAATTTGTTCATAGCAGTGACAGATTTTCTTGTTGGAAATAAGCTCTCTGGCTAATTTTGCGCTGTCATATTTTTGGTTATCTTTACCTTTTGGCAGATTTGGTACTCCGTTCCTAAGCCAGAAGCTCACAAGGAAACTCCCTTAAGTGAATTTTTTAATGTAAGATTTCACAGTCCTACTCAAAAAAGAGCTTAGTTATGTTTCTATCTATTTGTTGAGAACGAATTATTATGCAAGTATATAATTTTATATCTATTTGTTGAGAATGAATGATTATGCATCTGTATAAAATTCTTATCATTGATTTAATTGCAGGTTGAAGTTGTGGCTCTTTCTAGTTATGAAGAGAAAGAAGAGCAATTTAAAGAGCAGGTACACTTGTGCAGAGTACCAGACTGATGTAAAATTATGTCGCTTATTATTATGAGTAAAGAATATAGAATTATAGAAGAACTCTGGCACACTAGACAAAATCATGTGTTTACCTGTTTTATAGCTTTATGTAATACAAAATTATAGAAGTTCAAAATTTTTATTTTTATATTTTTTTGAAATAATCCCATTTCAAATCTTATTTATGTATTTATTTATTTATTTTTTGCATTTCAGTACATTTTTTTTAAAAAATTTCTTGGAAATTCAAATTGAATTAGTTCATATTTTCTAAATACCTTATTCTGCGGCATTGAATTCTCTTAATTATTTCTTTACTATCCTTGTGAGAGGCTAAAAGACAAAAAAAGGGAGTGTGAATATCAATTTACTACACAATATCGAACTCTTGTTGTGAATTGAATTGCCTAAATCATTTTTCTTATCTTCTGCTTCTTTATGCAATTGACATGATAAGCTGATGACAAATCAATTATTGTACAATCTGTAGCATAACCAAGGACTCAGCATCCGGATTCTTCTGATGTACAGGTAAATCATCTTGGAACACCAAAGAGCTATTTACGATGATCATATCATTCTTCCTTACCATTGCATCTATAAGCCTTTGTTGGGCCAATTTAGTGAAGATATGTATGCTTGAACATAAACAATAGATTAGATCCTCGATTGCTTTTGGGAAAGATTTGAACCTGTCTTGGTCCTCATGTTCCTCTTGGAAATTATGCTACATTTATCCTACAGTTTTACGAGTTTTCAAGGAACTCCGTTGCTTTGCTTGTAAAATTTCTATATCTAAACGGTCCTACATTGGTTTTGCTGTTACCTCATGTGCACTTGAACTTGAAAGTCCTTTGCAAAAGTTTGAGTTGATTCCTAGTGCATCATGAAGCTTGGTTTAACACTATAGGTCTTTGAACATGTTTACCTTTGGCCTAAGCACAACTTTAAGTAAAAAATAATAGGACAAATGCTACTTAATCAAGTATATGACTAAACCTTGAAGTACACATGTCAAGTCAACGTTAAAAATTTCATGAGGTTTCATTTAGCAGCATTGTTAGATTTGGTTCAACTTGGCTTTCTAGTACTACACTTAAAAAAAGAAAAAAAGAAAGAAAAAAAAAAAATAAGAAGGTTGTGGTACATGGCATTAAATGATGGGGATTAGTAGAGCATTTGAAAACCGAATGGTGTTAATAGATTGATTAAATTAAAAGCTTGAATTGTCCACATGGTTCAATAAAAGTGATGTGATCTAGTTAGTGCCTGTTGAAATGTAGACATCAGTTTTAGATTGAGGAAAGTGCCTACACCTAAATATTTGGTTTTGTAGGCTCAAGCTTTTAACTGATGCAATGTATGTCTTCATTAGAAAACCTATTTCAATTGTGTAAGAACAATCACTAACTAATGTGAATAATAGGATGCAAATGAAAACAAAACATCGATGTGAATCAAAATCAATCCCGGTTAGGGTATACAACTTGGTGCCTGGGGAACATCTCAAACATCTCAGAAGGGACTATTGTAACTTGTAAAAACTTACAGAATTAGCACGGGACTCCCGGTTGAAAACTAAGTCAAAAAATGCACTTTTCTAATACTTAGGCTTGAAAACAGGCTATCCGGGGGCCAAAATTGTGTAACAGCCATGAGAAGGCCCGGGGAACACCCTGAACACCTCGGGAGGGACCAATGTAAATTGTGGAAACTTACGGAACTAGTACGGGACTCCCGGTTTGAAAACTAAGTCGAAAAATGCATTTTTCCAACACTTAAGCTTGAAAATAGGCCATCAGGGGGCCAAAATAGTGTAACAACCACGAGAAGGTCCGGGGAACACCTCAAACATCTCGGGAGGGACCAATGTAAGTTGTGAAAACTTACGGAACTAGCACGAGATTCCCGGTTTGAAAACTAAATCAAAAAATGTACTTTTCCAACATTTAGGTTTGAAAATAGACCATCGGGGGCCAAATCCGTGTAACAGCCATGAGAAAGCCTAGGGAACACCT
Source organism: Camellia sinensis (assembly GCF_004153795.1). Classification (NCBI taxonomy): domain Eukaryota; kingdom Viridiplantae; phylum Streptophyta; class Magnoliopsida; order Ericales; family Theaceae; genus Camellia; species Camellia sinensis. The sequence goes on along the minus strand of NW_021026823.1, from coordinate 1,458,301 downwards.
CAAACATCTCGGGAGGGACCAATGTAAGTTGTGAAACTTACGGAACTAGCACGGGATTCCTAGTTTGAAAACTAAGTCAAAAAATGCACTTTTCCAACACTTAGGCTTGAAAATAGGCCATCGGGGGCCAAAATCGTGTAACAGCCATGAGAAGGCTAGGGACACCTCAAACACCTCGGGAGGGACCAATGTAAGTTGTGAAAACTTACGGAACTAGCACGGGACTTCCGGTTTGAAAACTAAGTCAAAAAAATGTACTTTCCCAACACTTAAGCTTGAAAATAGGTCATCGGGCTCCAAAATCGTGAAACAACCTCGAGAAAGCCCGAGGAACACCTCAAACATCTCGGAAGGGACCATTGTAACTTGTGCAAACTTACGAAACTAGCACGGGGCTGCTGGTTTGAAAACTAAGTCGAAAAATTTATTTTTTCAATACTTAGGCTTGAAAATAGGCATTCGAGGGTCAAAATTATGTAACAGCCACGAGAAAGCCCAGGGAACACCTCAAACACTACGGGAGGGATCAATGTAAGTTGTGAAAACTTATGGAACTAGCACGAGACTCCCGGTTTGAAAATTAAGTCAACAAATGCACTTTTCCAACACTTAAGCTTGAAAATAGCTTATCGGGGGCTAAAATCGTTAAACAACCACGAGAAGGCTCGGGGAACACCTCAAACACTTTGGAAGCGACCATTATAACTTGTGTAAACTTACGGAACTAGCATAGGATTCCCGGTTTGAAAACTAAGTCCAAAAATTCATTTTTCCAACACTTAAGCTTGTAAATAGACCATCGGGGGCCAAAATTGTGTAACAGGCTCGGGAAGGCCGGGGAACACCTCAAGCATCTCGGGAGGGACCAATGTAAGTTGTGAAAACTTACGGAACTAGCATGGGGACTCCCAATTTGAAAATTATGTCGAAAAATGAATGTTAAATTGTATATTTAATTAATAAGATTATAATTGTCTTAACTTTTTTTTTTTTTTGTATGTTTTGTTTTGTTGTAGATTCGAGATTAGATATGGACATGTTTGCTAATCTGGAGAGCAGAAACTAGCTCATTTTGTGTTTTTGTTCATATTACCTTATGTATTTTGGTTGCATTGTAAATTTTATATTTTTGTGGGTATTACAGGACATGTTTGGTAATCCGCGGTTGATATTATATTTTTGTGGATCTTAGTAGACATGTTTTTTGTGGATATTAGGAGACGTGTTTGGTAATCTGCATGCGGTTGATGTTGTATTTTTGTGAATATTAGGAGACATGTTTTTTGTGGATATTAGGAGACATGTTTGGTAATTCGCATGCAGTTGATATTGTATTTTTGTGGATGTTGTACTGAAATTTGACCGTGGTGTTTATGAAAATGAACAAATTTTTTTATTGATTTGTAATAGATATTTTATTAAACATGTTATGGAAATACGCTGAGAATTTTTAGTGAAAAGAAAATTTTTAAATTGAAAATAGTACTCCCATTTTAAAAAAAATTAATTATTATTAGCGATGAAAAAAAAAATGTCGCTATTAGTTTTCAAGCATCATGACGAATAATTTTGTCATTAATAATATAGTAACAAACAAATAATTTCGTCATATTTGTTGAATATTTCGTCGTTAAATTGAAATATTGGGTGACAATGTTTTGTTATCGAAGAATTTTTTTTTGTGCTCATTTTAGTGACGAATTTTTTTGTCACCTTAATCTATATTGTTGGTGAGGAAAAATTTCGTCACTAAAATCTATTTAGTGATGAAACATTTCGGTGCCAAAACAATTAAAATAAAATATTATCTAATTCTAGTGACAAAATTGATATTATAGAGGGTGAAAAATGCAACATTTGGAGATGAAAAATTTCGTCGCTAAAAATGAAAAATAGGTGACAAATATTTTTTGCCACCAGGTACTTTCAGCGACAACGTATATGCGACAATCGTGGTGACAAATTTTTCGTCACAAATCACTTTGGTGACGAAAATTTAATGTTCAGAAACAATGCATTTTTTGTTGTAGTGATAAATTCAATAAACAAAAAAATTACCAATTTTGATGATATCTTACCAAGGTCTAAGTGATAATTTCTAGATTTGTTTTATAGAACAAAGACTAGAAATTGGCATTTTTCCTGCCGTGCCTATGATGTCTGTGGTCGAGTTTTGCTAATTTCCACCTTCCACTCCCGTTGTCAAAAGAATAAATAAATTAAATTTAAAAATATTTCCCCCCCCCCCCCAAAAAAAAATTTACATGTTATTTAATGGTTTTCTCAATAATTTCTTGAAATTTTAAATGAAGAATATTGGGGATAAAAAGTAGGAAACATTACATTTCAGTCCTAGTTTAAAAAAAATAAAAAAATTACGAATTCATAAAAAAAGTTCATGATTAAAATTTATAAAATTTATCAATGATTGGTAATTATTAATTATTTATGACTGATGTAATATTTTTCCCAAATAGTAAATAGTGTGAAATGTGGTTGTAATTCCGGATGGTCATTTTAACTTGTTCCATGAGGACTTGTCCCTACTAGATGTACCCAATCTATTGAAGAGATGGGGTGGGAGCGTGTTTTTTTTTCCATCCAAAGTGAAGGTAGGGTTGAGGCTGGGGTGGGAGATCCACCATCCAATCCAAACCCGACCCTATAATTAATATATATTATATATAATAAAAGATTATAAGTTTAACTATTCAACTTAAAATTGGGACTTATCACAAATTAGAAAATGCATTCTATTACGTATTTTTGTGATGAATATTACGTATTTTTCTGATAAAAGTTATGATAATTTATGATTCAGAAATAAAATTAAGCATTTTATGATAGTGTTACACATTTTTTTATACAAATATTTTCTAAGTACAAAATGTGTAACAATATCATAAAATATATTATATTATCACAAAAATGCATAACTCCATTTTTTAATCATAATTTTTTATCAAAAAAATATATTATCACAAAAATGCATAACTCCATTTCTGAATCATAATTTTTTTATCAAAAAAAATATAATATTTATCACAGAAATACATTTGCCCCCCTGGTTTGGGCTTCTTTTTTTGTTTTATTTATACCAAATATAAAGAAAATATATATTTTTTAAATTATAAAAATATTATTTAGAGTGAAATGTCAATGGCATTTTTAAAATTATGAGAACAATAATGGTTGTTTTGATTAAAAATTAAAAGATTACGATAAGTCATATTATTATCTATGAAAAATTTATAATTTTTTTTAATGTAACAGTGATATCTATTATTGTTGGCATGCAAGTATAATTAATCTTACTATGAAGATATATAATTTATTGGATTGTTAGTTACATTTGACAGGTGAGGTTCATCCTTCACGTGTTTCTTTATTATTGGTTGATGATATCACATGTCAATGATGACTTGGTATTACCATTATATTGAATTCTTACTCAAATTTTGTATAAAAAAATTACTTTATCATTATATAATTTATTTTAAGACTTATATTCATAACTTTTTTTTTTATATTATCCAAGATACATTAGTTATGAATAACATTATTTTTTGATCTTTCTCCAAATCAATCATAAAAATTTATGTATTGTTGGCATGCAAGTATAATTAATCTTACTATGAAGATATATAATTTATTGGGTTGTTAGTTACATTTGACATGTGAGGTTCATCCTCCACGTGTTTCTTTATTATTGGTTGATCATATCACATGTCAATGATGACTTGGTATTACCATTATATTGAATTCTTACTCAAATTTTGTATAAAAAAATTACTTTATCATTATATAATTTATTTTAAGACTTATATTCATAACTTTTTTTTTTATATTATCCAAGATACATTAGTTATGAATAACATTATTTTTTGATCTTTCTCCAAATCAATCATAAAAATTTATGTAAAAATTTTTTGTAAAAAATTTCAATATTATAATTAATAAGTGCCCTTTCTGATTTAATTTCCTGACTCCGCCATTGATTATAACTAGGGGTGAGCATGGTTCGGATTGGACTGGATTGGGATAAAATTAGAACCAATCCGTTATCTACGGTTCCTGAAAAATTGGAACCAATCCAATCCGTTTAAATCATGGAAACAATCCGAACCAATCCATTTAAATACGGATTGGATCGGTTTAGGACCACGGATTCACATAATTAAATAACAAAAAAATATATATAACACTTTAATTTCTTAAATAAGATGATGTGACTTAAATAGGATAGTGACTTTTTGACTTTTTGAATTTTTTTGAGGATGCCAAACTTGGCCTAACTTGCAAAAGTAGACAGTTCTTTCAAACTTTTACTTTTCTCAATAGAGGCTTGCAACTCTCTCTATCTATGTGTATCAGACTTCTCACTCATTTTCCCCGTTCAGGAATGAGTTCTTTTAGTCAATTTTTTTTTTTATTTATAGTTATTTTAATTTGATTACAAAAATTTATTTGGAATAATGATTGAGTTTTTTGTAATTGATATGATAGTTGTAAGAGAAAAAAAAAATAATTATAATTTGAATGTGACATTTTAACTTATTTTGTCTTATTGAATAAAATTTTTTTTTTTGTCCTCATTAACTATTTTAACCACTAAATTTTGGCTTTATTAGTTATTCTATTAGGTTGAAGTAACAACTTTGGTTTAGAAAGGGCGTTTGGCATGTGATTTTTTTGATTAAAATAATTTAAAAAATTAAAATATCAATTGCATCACTATTTCTATTTTTTGCACATTTTTTTTTTTGTGAAAGTATCAACTAAAATAGTCAATTCTCAAACGAGCTCTTAGTCAGATGAACAAGGTGAGTTCAGATGTACAGGAAGATCGGATTACGGATTTCACGGATTCCTTGCTCAGCCCTAATTATAACCAACATCACAAAAACACATGATGAGATGCTATAGAATTTTCCAAAAGACTAAGGACTTTTCTTCTATTTATAAAAGTCTGAAAGTTTCATAATACTAACTTGCAAAAGTAGACAGTTCTTTCAAACTTTTACTTTTCTCAATAGAGGCTTGCAACTCTCTCTATCAATGTGTATCAGACTTCTCACTCATTTTCCCCGTTCAGGAATGAGTTCTTTTAGTCAATTTTTTTATTTATTTATAGTTATTTTAATTTGATTACAAAAATTTATTTGGAATAATGATTGAGTTTTTTGTAATTGATATGATAGTTGTAAGAGAAAAAAAAAAATTATAATTTGAATGTGACATTTTAACTTATTTTGTCTTATTGAATAATTTTTTTTTTTTTTGTCCTCATTAACTATTTTAACCACTAAATTTTGGCTTTATTACTTATTCTATTAGGTTGAAGTAACAACTTTGGTTTAGAAAGGGTGTTTGGCATGTGATTTTTTTGATTAAAATAATTAAAAAAATTAAAATATTCAATCGCATCACTATCTCTATATTTTGTACATTTTTTTTTTTTTTTGGTTGCGAAAGTATCAACTAAAATAGTCAATTCTCAAACGAGCTCTTAGTCAGATGAACAAGGTGAGTTCAGATGTACAGGGAAGGGAAGAAAAACTCCGCCTGGTAGCGGGAGTGAGGGACGAAATAGGGGTGGCGGGGGCGGGGGCGGTAATAACAAATCCGACAAAAAATGAAAGTAAAATATTTGGTGTGACATTTATTTTCCTTAGTTGTGACATTTGGTGTGATAAAAAATGAAAGTAAAATATTTTTTATAATTAATGAAAAATAATTTATTTGAGTTGAAAACATTATTCACTTTTTTAAAATAGAAAATATTTTTTAGACTACACACTGGCCAATCTTATCACACAACCATCATCACCATCACCTCTACCTCTACTGCCACCACCACCACCACCACCATCACTTTCATTACCACCTCCACCACTCCACTACTATCCCATTATCACCACACCAACCCAATAGCTAAAACCATTAATATATTAGTTTTAAGATCACAACCAAACATGTTTGTTTGGATGTTTGATTTTAGCTAAAATAGTTAGTGAAGACAAAACAAAAATTAAAATAATGAGTAAGGCAAAATGTTATATCCTACACATCAATCAATTATTTTTTCTCTTCCAACCATATATTCAACTACAAAAAAACCTGCAAATCATCCCAAACACACCTTTTTTCATCTCATAAAATAGTCAAAAGCTACTAAAATAACCAAGTTCCCAAACAAGCACTCTGTTTGATTTCGATTTTTCAAATACAGTTTTTAAAATTTTTAGTTATTTATATTTCATATTTTGTTGTCTAAAATGAACCTTTTTTATATTTTAATCAATTTTGTTTTATAAATATTTTTGGATACCCCTAAAAGTAAAATATTTGTGAATAAATTTAAATATTTGTGAATATTTTTATGTTTCAACTACATCTAAGTTAGATACATCAAACAAATTTTTTTTTTTTTTGAAAAAAAAAAAAGTGATTAAAAGAATAAAAATGGAGATTTATACAAAAGGACTTAACATTATTTTAAGGTATGATTAAAATTTAGGTTGAAATACCAAATTAAAGTAGACTAAAAAAAAGGAGCATACATGAAACATCAATAAGTTTTTGAAAAAACTAAAAAAGAGACATTTTACATGATGTTGTTCATTACATCAATAAGAAGATTTATACAAAAGGACTTAATTAAAACTGCAGTGGCATTATTCAACTTCTACGAGCCTTCTCTCTCGAGTTTTGTTCTTTCACCCATATTACTACTCTAGACTTCAAAACTACAGTTACATCATGAATAATTGAATGGCTGCAGAACGCTGGGACAGTGTCTGCAGAAAAATATCCTTCGCGCGCGCGCACACTCACACAGAGATGATCGGAACTTTATTTCTCATGAACAAGAGGGCTGTAAACTGGATACCACATGTTGCGCTTGACATATTCTCCTCCTGCATCCAAAATGAGAAAAGCCATAGATTATTAGCAACAGTGGCGGCTCCAGGAATCAATGATTAAGTTCTACAAATTCTATGAGGAATTTTTTTTCACTCTTATCAATATTATATATAACATTTGTTTTCTATAAATTTTAGTGCATTCATACTATTCTTTTTGTTAAAAAAAATGTAATTACAAAAATTTCTACAGTTCCTCTCAATGAATTTCCTTACTTCGGTTGGAGAAATTTGAAGGATATTTGGTGATTGGTGGAGTGGACTCACTGAATTCGTTTTTGAACTTAGAGAAATCTAGTCATTTTTGGGACTTGAACAAATATAGAGATGACCTAAAATTTTTTTGAAGGTATGATACTCTATGCTAAGTGCAATAAGGTCTTCTTTTTTTTTATAAGTTAATAGGGTCAATATTATCCATATATGATATATATATATATAAATTTTTTCAATGATTTTTCAAATTTTAGTGGCGTCAATTGACTCATACCAATGTATGTGGTGCGACTTATGGGTGCAACAAACAAATGTATTTTATTTTATTGGCACTGTGGTATCCGGATCAAAATCTGACTAATCCCCAGGAGTGCACAAGTGCTCAGCAAGGAGTTTCCCGCAAGTATACAAAGCCCCAAGGAATTGTTAGCACCTAAGAGGTTTCGGTGGTGCTATACGCACCAATTGGAATACTAATTAACGTACCAACATAGTTATGACATTGTCATTTAAAAATTACGACTCCACCCATTATATAAATTAAAAAGACTTAAAGTCTCTAAAATTATGATACATCATCCGTTAGTATACGAATTAGTATACCAATTGGTTCATATAGTATTATTCAAGAGGATGTGATTCTTGAATCTTAGAGGGAGCACATTCCCATAATTCAAGGCCTTGCCACCAAGCCAACCTCTTGGGGTTTAAAACAAACAAATGTATTGGTGCAACCAACAAAGTAATCGGTGCAAATAGACAAAATAAATATTTAAAATATATTTTAAAGCAAATTTTCAAAATTGGCAGATGGGGTCAATTAACCCCATACTCTATAGCCTAGAGCCGTCCCTAATTAACAATGAGAATAACTGAATACCTAACTCGCTTAGTTGAGTTGAGTTTAGTCTTTCTGAATTGGTTTTCATTTTGAGGTTAAATGTGAGGTTGCTTTCATTGTGAAATATTAAAGCTTTTTTTCTCATCCAGATGTGCTTGTGCGTGTCATGCCATGACTATTTTTGTAAAAAAGAGATGCATTTTTCTTGTAAGAAAGTCGAGAACTACCTGAGCTCTCTGGGTCCCACATCACAGCGTCCTTCTGCCAGTTCTTCGGCAACTGCTGCTAAAACAACAGCAGCTCTAACCTCTGCTGCTATATCTTGAATACTGCAATCATAAGTAGGTCATAGCAAAAACAAATGAGTAGAGGTTACTTTACCTTTATTTTACTAATTCATTCATAGGATGTCCCCAAATGGAGAAATATTTTCTTTGCAAATTTTACAAGACCTGGTTAGGGATATATGATGAGTAGATCCAATCATCCGACCCATGAAATCAGAGGTCAGATTTGTTAATTATGAATACTTCAAATAAAGAGAAAAGAAAACTTGATTGTAGTATTAGCCATACAGTCAAAACAAGGCTTTGTGAGGTTCACACACTCCACAAGGTCAGAGTCAGATCCAATATCAGTAGGTATGTAGTCTTTGCATAATGCAAACAAACCTGATTAGTGATTATTGATCGTGCTTTAACAAGCTATATCCAAAACCTATTGACAACAGAACGACTTTTCGTGCTGCTATTAGGTGTGCACACTTAAGGTAATAGGTTGAACCTTACCCACTAGAAGAAAATACAAGTATATGAGCTAGCTATGAAGCACCGACACATCAGAATAGGTGCAATAGCCGTGTTAGATATGTACGGGATAAGGACATGGACATGGACATGGACGTGGTGAGGACACATATGGGATATGCCACATGACGTGTCCATTTTTATAACAATTTTTTCAGTAACAAGTGCCACCTCATTTCATGAGGGCACAGTCAACAATCCAATAAGAATTGATAAGCACGACACTAATCCATAAAAGGCTATGTTAGAGCAAACAACAAAGTGGTCAAATTGTGTAATTTATACCATTCAGAAGTTGCTTCCGACATTTCATCTGAAATCAAACAAGCACTTGAGAGAAGAACTCCCATCCCAATCTTGAATCAAGCCAAAAAGGTTTACTATAGTAGTCATAAAAAACTAAGCACAATATATCAATGACATGAACATTTGAACGTTAGCACTAACCCAGGAAACAAATACATGTTATTTGTTTGATTTAAATAACCCACTTTTCCATTCCTTGACAACAAGTATATGATTGGCTTGGACAACACACTGAGGAAGACAGGTATATAGAAACTATAGAACTGTTGGTTGCATTAGCTACATAATGAGAGAGCAGAGTGAGACCAATTAATTTATTGATACTGTGCAAAAACACTTCACAACAATTAGCACCAATATAAAGAAACCATACCAAGGTTAACATTTTTGAAAGGGCTCCCGCTTGGAAAAACTATATTTTCTTCAGCATGATTGAAAGCATCAACAGCAGTGCATTTAGCTGTTCCAGTTAACATGGAAAGACGATGTTCAATAGAGAAATAGAGCATTCCACAAATAAAATACAGATAATTTAGAAGGCTTGAAAGACGAACCATTCATTGTCAGATTTGACATTGCAAAAATGGAAGGTTTAGGGGAATCTGACTCTCACGTGACCTTAAGCACCTGATTTATCAAAGAAGACAAACACTTTACCAAGCTCAGAAAGAGGATACACGCTGCCATTGTTGTGCTTAGTTCCCTGCAGCTAGACACTAAGTGGAGAACGGTTTTTCAAACATAGCCAGCCAAAGTTACTTATCAAGTAATAGGTATTTCAGAACGAGATCTACCTATAAAGTAATGGTATTTAATTACGAAAAAAGCCAAAATTGTGCATGGAAGGATTAGTAAATTGAGGAAAAAACACCCATAAAAGTAGAGTAAACAAAGTGTCATTAAACACGAGGATAATTAAAAAAGAATGAGGGTTGATGCAGTAACAAAGAATGTAATTGCCATGGATTTAACTGAGGTATTTCTCTATAGAGAGCATTTTGGGAAAATATTCATGTAGTCAATTCCAAGAGGTTGAAATTAGGTCTTTGTTGAGTTAAGTCAAGCGGATTTAACTAATAGTGATGACAGCAAATGACATCTTGATGAGGTATGCTCCTTTATCCTAATAATAAATAATTGTGAGTTTTTTTTGTAAGAATTGGGTTATTTAGTGGAAGTTGGGAAAAAATAAAATGATAATACGGTTAATGAAGACCATCTCTAAAAGGTATTGCATACATCTAGGAAACAACTAACCAAATAAATTGTACAGAACAACAAGCCTTTCCAAATAAAACTAAGCCAACTTCACTGGTTCATTATGCTTCATTTGAAAGTAACGAAGGACAAAGCAAACTTAAGGGGCTGCCCACCTACTCACTGAAGACACTGCCAACTCCAGTCAAACCAAGAAGTACATGAGGCTTGACTTTTTTAACCTAAACAAAATCCATTCCCCGCAATTAGTTTTTCTAAATTATGAAAGCATACACAATGTTCTGAAAGATAACAGCAAACATCCTTGAGCGAATGGCATGTACCCAAGAAGCAAGCTAAACAACCAAAGGTTTATTTTCCACACAATATCAATCTATATCAGCCTTGAATCAACATAGGCTGCCAAAAAACACTCCCATAAGATTTACCACTTCAACGAGGTTTGCTCCCTCCCTAAGTCCCAAACCCTCGATCTCCCCAGGGGCTTTAGCAAATGGTGCAGCTGCTGGATCAACACCCTTCCTTGCTTTGTAATGAGACCCTGCATGTAAACCAGTACTTCTCAAAAAAAGATGAACCAAAAATCAAATGGATGATTCCTCGAAAATGTAAATGAAACAATAAAGTTCAGATTGCCATATTATGAGTTTTTCTTCTCATTCCAATGCAGATTCATTCCCACAATTCATTCAGTTACATGCAAATAAGTAATTGATTGTCATTACTTTGAAAAAAAAAGTGAAATTTAGTCGATAACACTAAAAATAAAAAATAAAAAAATCTCCTTTACAAATATGTTCAAACATATGTTCTCCACATTTTATTACAAGATAAATACCCAGTAACACATAATAAAGGCTAATACGGTAATTGACATTAAGAACAAAAAAATTGGAGAGCAAGTAATATCTATAGAACCACACATCTTTATCAAGTAGGAAAAACAGAGGACTTGCTTCTGCTCCTGCCATTCTTGAAACAGCCTGTGCAGCCATGTTAAAAACACCAAGCCCTGCACTAAAAGACAGAAAAAAGAATAAGAAGATGCAACTCACAGCTGATATTACCAACCACCCTAAACCATAAAGAAGTAACACTAAACCAGGAGTACAACCATTACAGTTGAACTTTATCAGTACCTTCCAGCTCCAACTACAACTATCTTTTGGTTCACAAAGTCAGTCAATGGTCGACCTAGTGCCCTTATGGTTCCAAGCAGTCCTGCCAGTGCAACACCAGCAGTTCCCTATACAACATGATGACAAGCGACAAAAATGTCATTATAGTAGAGTCACCCTTAACAATCTTAAAGTACTTTTGTCTTATTATATTCTTTACTATTTCCATGGAGAATAGCAGAATACAACACCAAGTATTCACCTGCATGTCATCATTGAACATGCAGAACCTTTTTTGATACCATTGCAGTCTTTCGAAAGCCCACTTCATTTGAAAATCCTCAAACTAATAATATTCGCCAAGCATCAAGTAATCAGTATGATATTGGTTACACATCAAACAAGATGTCATATTTCTGAAAGAAGTAAACTTGCACAATAGCCTTGGGCCAACGGGCGTGAATTGCCTCCATAAATTCATCAACAATTGGTAGATACTCCTCTCCTTCCAACTGAGGTTGCCGAAGTCCCAAATCTGTCAAAGTAAAATCAAGTGAAAAATAAATCCTCATGAAGTTTGTTGGAAAAAATGGGTTCACAACAGTTACGTAGTCTACTTACTCTGCGTAAAGACTAGAAAATATGGAGAATGAAATAGAGTATATTCAGCATAAATGAATGCTAAGAATGGATAAACATGAATGAACTTCAATGTTTAAAATTGTTGGAAGTCCAACCTAAGGTGTTAGTAATAAAATTTAACAAGGGAAATCCTACTTCATACAAGTAAATAGTCACTATTTTCAAATCTGAGAGGTTCATGATGTCTTTCTTACAAAATGAGAAAAATATGAAAATAATTGACAAGAAACAATTGTAAACAAGAAAAGATTAGACTTGAAACCTTTGTGATGATGGAATTTAAATGGAAATCAATATTACAGCACATGGAAGTATAGCCTTTTTATACAACTCCATTTATTTTATTTTATTTTTTTGATAAATAATATACAACTCCATTTGAATGATAATAATTTGGTTGTAATAACTAGACACTCTTGGGCTTTATATGTATAGTTAGATGACCACATGATTGTTTCCATATTTCCATGGTTTCTATTTCCAGTGCATTTTTTTTCTAGTTTGTTTAGGTAAGGTCATCCCAAAAAACAAATATATATATGCAGGTACATATCTAATGAGGTGATTCTTATTTACATCTCTAGTTTCATTAGACTTTAACTTCAAGTTCTGTTGGATCTAAATCTGAATTCACACCATAAAGGGTAATATTAAATAATTAAATCTTAGAAGTTTTATCCATGTTAAAGTTGATTCTAAGTATTAATTATGATTATCTTTCGAAAGCACCTTTGGATCTGCAATTAGCACCCTCAACAAAATGAAGTGCTTAATTCTATTAGGATTCAATGTCTTCTAGTCGAATTTAAGCTAAGAGAAATGAAAAATATACAAAGTGCTACATCCACTTTAATATTAGTTTGATTATATAATCTTTTTCAAAAAATTTGTATTGTTGCTTTCATTAGCAAGGACTCTAGCAGTTCTGCCAAAACCCATTTCAGAGTCACTAAATATTCCTACATCATAATTTTTAATATAAATTCACACTACGACAGTCAAATATGGCCTAGGGCAGCTGACGATCAAATTTTGAGTAATTTTCGGGATGCATTAGATCAATCCATATTTTTCTATCGCTTAATAAACAAAAAAGATCCTATGCTATTCCAGTCACTTTGTCTCAAGTACATTACTCAATTAGGGTAATTTTATTTATGTATATTACATAATCAGCACCAATGAAGCTTTATAGTCTAATTATCATAGTTCATTTGCATAGTACCCTCAAAAGATGACAACAAATACTTGTCCAGGCTCACAGCAACTTCATTTGACAAGAATATTCCATTGAGAAGATTTTTCTTAGTTTCTTGGAGTTCTCAGAATGATCAGATATGAACATGTATATCTCCATCAGCAAAACACTTCAATTGTATAAGGTAGATAATATTAAATGTACAAGGGAACAAGCATGTTGCTTAAAACATGTGTATATTGAAGAAGATATGAATTACTTTTTCATTAACATCAAAGAGTATACAACCTCTGTTTATATACATCAGTAAAGTAAACAATAACCATCTAAATCTATTCTATATCTAATACACTCTAACTGATTTAGTTACACCAACAGATTATGGTTTTGTTATGCTACAACACAGTCGGCTCAGGTCTGGTGGACTCCTCACTTGATTGCATAACTCTATTAGGCCCCCTCAATCGAAGAGGAGAGGGACGAACCATGAGCTTGGCCTGGAGAAAAGAAAACCTGGCTGTGGTCAAGGGCTTAGTAAGAATGTCAGCAATTTGATCAACAGAAGAGACATGTTTAACCACCACAAGTTTAGCAGCAACTTGCTCATGGATGTAATGTTAATCCACAGCAATATGCTTGGACCGAGCATTTGGAAGAGGTAATAACTCAATACAACATGAAAATTGATTTTTATAGTAAGAATGTCAGCAATTTGATCAACAGAAGAGACATGTTTAACCACCACAAGTTTAGCAGCAACTTGCTCATGGGTGTAATGTTAATCCACAGCAATATGCTTGGACCGAGCATGAAAAACTGGATTGGAGGCAAGGGAAAGAACCGAAAGATTGTCACACCAAAGAGTTGGAGGAGGAGAAGGAAGATGCAACTCCTGAATGAGCATGCGAAGCCAAGCCAACTCTGCAGCAGCCTGAGCAAGAGCTCGATATTCTGCTTAGGCGGAGGAACGCGAGACTGTGCATTGCTTCTTGGTAGTCCAAGAAACAAGATTAGAACCAAGAAAAACACAGTAGCCAGTGGTAGACTTGCAATCTATAACACTCCCAGCCCAATCGGAATCAGAGTAGGCATGAAGATCCAAAGAACTAGCAGAAAATTGCAAGCCATGGTGCAAGGTTTCTTGAAGATACCGCAACAGTCGTTTGACAGCATTGAAATGGGCCACTGTGGGTGAATGCATAAACTGGCAAGCATGATTGACAGCAAAAGAGAGATCAGGCCTAGTGATTGTATGATACTGTAAAGCTCCAACCACACTGTGGTAAAGATTAGGCTGAGAGAAAGGGATCATAGTGTCATCAGTAGGAGAAGGTTTAGTTGCCATGGGAGAAACATAGGATTTACAATTAGTCATGCCAGCTTTGGCAAGAATTTCCGTAGCATACTTGTGTTGAGAGAGAAACAATCCTTCAGAAGTGGAGTGAATGGATATGCCAAGAAAATAAGAAATATCACCCAACTCTTTCATAGAGAAGGCAGAGTGCATATGCTAAATTAAAGAGGTAATTTGCCGAGAATCACTACCAGCAATAAGGATGTCATCCACATAGACTAATAACAAGGTAACGGATGTGGGAGTATGATGTATGAAGAGAGAAGAATCACATTTGCTGTTAAAAAAACCAGAGGAGAGCAGAAAAGAAGAAAAGGTTGAATACCAAGCTCGAGGAGCTTGTTTGAGACCATATAAGGCTTTACTCAACTTGCACACACGAGAGGGAAAACTAGAGTGTTCAAAGCCTGGAGGTTGAACCATGTACACCTCTTCTTCAAGGACACCATGCAAAAGATATCCAATTGTTTGATTTGCCAATTAAAATGAAGGGCAAAACTTAAAAAGACTCGGATGGTAGGTTGCTTAGCCACAGGACTGAAAGTCTCATGATAATCAATTCCTTTTTGTAAATAACCATTAGCAACAAGGCGAGCTTTATGACGAGCAACTGTGCCATCAGAATTTTTCTTAAGGCGGAAAACACATTAACAGCCAATAGCATGTTTATGTAAAGGAAGCAGGACCAAAGTCCAAGTCTTCTGATTATGCAAAGCCTGAAATTCCTCGTTCATAGCTTGAGTCCATTCTAGAGTCTGAAGAGCCTCAGTGTGAGAAGTAGGTTCAACAAGAGAGAGATCAGGAGAAGCCATAGAAGAAGTAAAAAGAGAGAAGTGAGATGCTTTAGATCTAGTAAACATAGGATGTTTATTAAGAGAAGGAGAAGGAACATGGGATGGGCCTGAACCAGAGAAGGCACTGAGATTAATAAAAAGAGAGCCAATAGGAATGGAAGAAGAAGAAGGAACTGGAACAGAAGGTTGAATAGCAGCTGCTGAGGGAGATACAGAAGCATGTGCAGGACCTACAGGAGAGAGTAGAGCAGGCACAGGAGAAATAGCAGAAGACACTGCTGCAGAAAGAGCAGGACAGACTGTTGCAGAAGTAGCAGGACAGATTGCTGGGTTTATAGGAGAGACGACAGCAGGCACAGGGCTAGAGAGTGGGTTAGAACCAGAACCCAAGGCAGGCAGAGGCAAAAAAAACTGAGAAGGGCTAGGAACAGTAGGAGACTGAGCTGCAGGAACAGGAGGAGATTGAACTGACTGAGATGAACTAGGATGAGACTGAGCTGACTGAGCTGGACTAGGAACAGATTTAGAGGACCAAAAGAAAGAATACAGCTGGGAAAAAGAAGGCATAGAACTAGTGGAAAGAGAAGATGGCACATGAGAGACTAGAGGAAATAAGGTTTCATCAAAGACAACATGTCTTGATACATAAATTTTACCTGTAATAGGATCCAGACATCTATAACCTTTGATAGATGGATGATAGCCAATGAAGATACAAGGTATGGAATTGGGTTGTAGTTTATGAGAGTTGTATGGCTTGACCCAAGGAAAACACCTACAACCAAAACTTTTGAAAAAAGTAAAATCTGGAACATGCTGAAACAAAATCTCAAAAGAGTTCTATTTTGCAATTTGGAACTTGGTAGTCGATTAACAAGAAAAACAGATGTAGCCAAGGCATCAAGCCAATAAGACAATGGAAGAGCTTATTGATGAAGAAGAGCAATAGTAGTACTGATAAGATGTCTATGTTTCCTCTCTGCAACTCCATTTTGAGGAGGAGTGTGAGAACAAGAAAGCTGATGCATAATGCCATGATTTTTAAGAAAGGATTCAAATTAATTAGTAGTGAACTCACCACCACCATCAGTTTTGAAAATTTTAAGAGTAGTTTCAAATTGAGTTTCAACAAACACTTTAAACTCTTGAAATTTAGAGAACACCTCACTTTTGTAGCACAAAGGATAGATCCAAGTGAATTTACTAAAATCATCAATAAAAAGAACATAGTATTTAATAGGAGAAGAAGAAGCAGAGAAAGGTCCCCAAACATCACTATGAATGAGAGATAATGGTTTATTCACAATAGAATTAGACAAATTGAAAGGCAATCTATGACTCTTGGCCACAGCCCAATGAGTACACAAATTAGTATTATTATATGATGGCAAAATAATCATAGATATTGAGAAAGCGGACAACCAAATGAAGGAGATGCATGAAACTTCAATTAGCACAAAGCAACTTCACCTCTCCTCTCTGCATGTGTGGAGAGAGAGAGAGAGAGAGAGAGAGAGAGAGGCATCCAGTATTGCAGTATCAAGGCCTATTACAGTCTGTAAGAGAGATAATAATCAATTATGTTAAAGAGCAAGAGATCTGATTGAATATATTCAGTCCCAAAAATGCAGCCTTTAAACTTCTATGAAGTATGAAATAATTGAAAAAATAAAATATTAAATAATGACAAGGAACCACTGAACATAAAATAAACAGCACAAAGTCAATAGAAAGACGGTCTTCAAGAAGCTTTTGATTGTTGGTACCAACATCAAGCATAATTGGAAGTATCTGTCATAGATGAATGCAGCTAGATTGATATAGTGCCAAGCAGAATGAAAGGGTAAACAGTTAGTCCAAAACTGGATATATAATATAAGATAATAAATATCATAGTTACTAGTATCTTTGAGATCAGGTGGACAAGAAATTACTGTCAGTTCTCCACGCATCTAACCTTCTTTCTCATATATATGCACTTTCATCAATATAATATCCACATTGATGAAAAATAGCCAATAGAAATATGTTTTGCAAAGCATGAAAAAATAACAACATAACCAACATATAAACAAGCATAGGTAACCTTCAATACGCATGATACATGCAATAACAATGTGCTATGATCCATATCAAGCATGGTAAGTATCTATGAGTCAGCCCAGTACTAAATGTGTGTATTTACTTGTCAGTGTGCACAAGTGTTTATGCATTGACGCACACTTGTATACCAAATTTATTTTAGTGTACACCTGTTTGTGCTATGCCTACATGAACTTGCACCTAATAAAGAGTGATGAGTAGAGCATACTCTCTGTGGATTGATTCCAGCAGCAGCGACATACATATCAACTTTTCCAATGGGTGTTCCAATTCCCTGGACCCCAAGATCACCTAGACCAAGAATGCGACTGCCATCAGTCAGGACAATCATGACAACCAGCAATACAGAAGAAGCCATATACCCATGATATGTCAAGGGCAATGATGAACATAACCTTTAAGCTGCAAGGAGTGCTAAACCAATTTTCTTTTCTAAGCTAGCAAATGTGCTCATTTTTTAATGTATATATTCATTATTCACAGCAAACATAATGCTACACTGAACACATTTTCATACCTTGCTTTGTTTACCATCTGATCCGGTACAAGTACAAAGCACTCTTAATGTATCACCAACAAGTAGGTAAAAGCAAAAAAGAGAACAAAACTGTACATCAATGCATTTTATATTTCCAAAATACCAGATGACCAGGCCAGTTATAGATCATGGACATCATCTCTCCTTTATCTTTTGCACTGAAGTACATTCCCCATGGGTGTCTGAACAACCCTGAATAGTTTTGGCAAACCAATCCTACTGTAGGAGTATATATTATTGGAGCAAGATCTTCAATGTTATCAATAAGGACATGGAGAGAAAAGCAACAGCAATGCGTCATTGCTTCAAATTATTTCTCTCTACCTAAAGAGAAATTATAATTAATTCTTAAATCACTTGTTTTTTACAAGCTGACAATTGCCACCAAACTTACTCGGCAGTATAAAGTCTAATTCCTATCATGCAGTCTTGTTTTTTTACAAGCTGACAATTGCCACCAAACTTACTTGGTAGTATAAAGTCTCATTCCTATCATGCAGTCAATTCAAGATCCTCCATTTTGCTGAGGACACAAAACTATCATCTTGGCCTTGAGTATTTTTTTCAACTAGAAGAAGAAGGGGGGGCTATCATCTTGGCCTTGAGTATTTTTTTCAAGTAGAAGAAGAAGGGGGGTAGGGGTAGGGGTGGGGGGTCTGTGGGATATGGAGAGATCTCATCAAAGGTTACTAGGGGTTGGGGTATACAAATAGTATTAAAAAAAAATTCCACTATCTCAAATTTTATTTATTAATTTTTATGAGAGCTCTACCTAAGAGGTGTCCTAACTCTAATAATAAACTTAAACTACAAACACAAGTTGCATGGTCACAGACAACTTTATTTTAATCTGTGTATTTTTCTTTACTTCAGTAATCAATCTAACCATGGTGTGTTCTCGGCACGCTTGGATTCAATTGTAAGAGCGACTACCTGATATAAATTAGAAAGAGCACACCTAAGAAAAGTTTGAAATTTTATTTATTAATTTTTATGAGAGCTCTACCTACGAGGTGTCCTAACTCTAATAATAAACTTAAACTACAAACACAAGTTGCATGGTCACAGACAACTTTATTTTCATCTGTGTATTCTTCTTTACTTCAGTAATCAATCTAACCATGGTGTGTTCTCGGCACGCTTGGATTCAATTGTAAGAGCGACTACCTGATATAAATTAGAAAGAGCACACCTAAGAAAAGTTTGAAATTTTATTTATTAATTTTTATGAGAGCTCTACCTAAGAGGTGTCCTAACTCTAATAATAAACTTAAACTACAAACACAAGTTGCATGGTCACAGACAACTTTATTTTCATCTGTGTATTCTTCTTTACTTCAGTAATCAATCTAACCATGGTGTGTTCTCGGCACGCTTGGATTCAATTGTAAGAGCGACTACCTGATATAAATTAGAAAGAGCACACCTGAGAAAAGTCTGAAACCATACAGCATGCCAAGTTTGAAAACAATCTACTCCTCACCAGCCAAGATTAAGCAGCTAGAACTATGCTTAAGAATTTGGACAGTCAGATATATTACTTGATTTGGCTTATCTACACCTTCACTATAGATTCAAGGTGTACATGTCAAGTGCTATGACTCAGACATAATGCACCAAACATCAACATAATGTATACTCTTCTTCCCACAAAATTACGACCTTAAATTTCATTTCCAAGGTATTTTATTTTTGCGTGTTCCATTAGTTAACAATTCATTGTTTACTAAAACCATAGAAAAGAAACCAATTAATATAGATAGAAATAATACTGCATTTACATTTTAAAGATCTATTTCAAGACTCCAGTTGAGATGAAAAAATCTCTTTGCTAGAACTAAAGGAATACAAGACTGGCACATTAGTTTTTTCAAGACTTCTCTGCTGCATTTTTCACCTCTATTTTTTCAAATTAATCTATGATCCTTCCTCCATTTAGTAAGACATAGATTAATCAATAGTCATTAATAAAAATGTTAATTCAACTCATTTATTTTGGAAGAGAGGAATTATAAGCGTTAAATGGTGTGTTTCAAGGCCTACACCTAATACATTATGAGATCCCATGGAGACAATGTAAATTCCATCGTTGCAGCTGCATCAAATATTCTTGGTCCATCGCAAAAAAAGGCCATCAAATTAAGTTTAAGAGCTAAAATCTAGCACTTCATAGAATGTTTGAATGAAGTACAAGATCATTTTTGCCGACCTAAAAGCAAGATAAACTATAAAAGCCAAAACAGTAAGAGCGACTACCTGATATAAATTAGAAAGAGCACACCTAAGAAAAGTCTGAAATTTTATTTATTAATTTTTATGAGAGCTCTACCTACGAGGTGTCCTAACTCTAATAATAAACTTAAACTACAAACACAAGTTGCATGGTCACAGACAACTTTATTTTCATCTGTGTATTCTTCTTTACTTCAGTAATCAATCTAACCATGGTGTGTTCTCGGCACGCTTGGATTCAATTGTAAGAGCGACTACCTGATATAAATTAGAAAGAGCACACCTAAGAAAAGTCTGGAACCATACAGCATGACAAGTTTGAAAACAATCTACTCCTCACCAGCCAAGGTTAAGCAGCTAGAAGTATGCTTAAGAATTTGGACAGCAAGATATATTGTTTGATTTGGCTTATTTACACCTTCACTAAATATTCAAGGTGTACATGTCAAGTGCTATGACTCAGACATAATGCACCAAACATCTATACTCTCCTTCCCACAAAATTACGACCTTAAATTTCATTTCCAAGGTATTTTATTTTTTCATGTTCCATTGATTAGCAATTCAAAGTTTACTGAAACCATAGAAAAGAAACCAATTAATATAGATAGAAGTAATATTGTATTTACATTTTAAAGATTTGTTTCAAGACTCCAGTTGAGACGGAAAAATCTCCTTGCTAGAACTAAAGGAATACAAGACCTTTTACTGGCACATTAGTTTTTTCAAGACTTCTCTGCTGCATTTTTCACCTCTATTTTTTCAAATTAATCTATGATCCTTCCTCCATTTAGTAATACATAGATTAATCAATAGTCATTAATAAAAATGTTAATTCAACTCATTTATTTTGGAAGAGAGGAATTATAAGCGTTAAATGGTGTGTTTCAAGGCCTACACCTAATACATTATGAGATCCCATGGAGACAATGTAAATTCCATCGTTGCAGCTGCATCAAATATTCTTGGTCCATCGCAAAAAAAGGCCATCAAATTAAGCTTAAGAGCTGAAATCTAGCACTTCATAGAATGTTTGAATGAAGTACAAGATCATTTTTGCCGACCTAAAAGCAAGATAAACTATAAAGCCAAAACACATGGAGCACGAAAAGTGACTTGTTTGGACTCGGAAGCTTTTGCAAGCTGCATGATGTCCCCATAGGAATGAGATGTTTGTACAGTTATAGTAACCAATCAAGACTCAGCAACAATCCAAGACCAGACTAGAGATATGTTGTCCTGCAAACCAAACAAGTCAAGTGTTAGTTTAGCTTGTTGTAACAGAGTGAGTTAGGTAGATATTTTCGTTAGATATTTTGTAAACATGTGGAGTGTATATAACGTACTGTATCTCTGAGTTTTCAATTTAATGAAAGTCATTCAGTTTCAATAACTTCTTCATGTGTAACACTAAGAGAGGTAGCTATAGCATGGCTAGTCTGCATATATCCATCAGGGATGAATTGATAGATTAAAAACTCAATATCTACAAATAACTTAGAGAGAATGATATATATACTCAAGGCAGCTCAACTGGCAAATCAAGACAAATCCAAAATGGAGTGTGCTGTTAGATAATCATCAAGTTCACAAAAATAGGATTCTTCTCCATATTAGTTCTAAGAATCAACCATTGCGGAGCCAAAAATGCCCATTAAACAATTCACCACTAATATCAACCTTCAATTATACATAATGTACACTGATAAACTAGTGTAATACACAAAATTGGATCAAGTAATTTATAGTTACCAAATTACAAATACCATAATGAAAGCAAAAACCACAATAGTTAATTTTTACAAAAATCTACTAAATGACCGCTGGCATTACTAATACTAAAATTCCATAAATGCTAATAAGGTTAAACAATTGATTCCATAAATCATAAATGTATAATATTTCCCTTCACTAAAATTTTGAACAAATTTAATTCAGATATATCCTTTGAACATAAGGTTTGTTTAGTTAATTAAGTTGAAGAAAACAACACCCACTGTGTTTGTTGACAATTCCTTTTTAATGCCACAAGTTCTCCTCTCTTTTTTCCCCTTTTTTAAATATAAGTACAAATCCTCTCCTAAACTGTCACATAATGCCATAATCATCTCCTTGGACATTGGATAATAGTGATGTATAAGGTAGGTAACACGTGAACATCTACAAAAGAATTCAAAGAAAGAAGAAAATGAAAAAGAATAACTAAAATATTAGAAGGAAAAAAAGGGTAACATGATTATATATTAATCTCTATGCTTTATGAAATTAGTTCATATTTTTTAGTGTACAAGATTGACCTCATTTAAAATAAAATTTTCAAAAAGTCTGAATAATAATTTCAGATTTACAAATTTCTAGTGGGGTCACTTGACCCAACTTTGTTATACATGGCTCGGCCCCTAAGAATAAGGCAATACACCAACAGCTACTAAAAGAATACAAAAGGGACAAATTTCCCAAACTAAAGACAAACAATAGGAAACTATTCCTCCAATTGTAATAAGTTAACATAGTGCACATAGAAGACACGAGGGCTGTTGCATGTGCAGTTACACCCAATTTTAATAGGTACCATATGCCATTTGTTTGGAACCAAATAACATGAAAAACATAGACAACACATGAACGAAAAACTTTTTGACATGGATTTATCTTTAATATATATGAGGAACAAAATTTTCGTTTGTTTCCATTGAAATGGCCAAAATGTTGCCATTTCCCAAGAGACCGAGACGAAACACTAATGGAATAATAAAATTCTAGTGTTTTCATTGAAACGCATCAAAACATAGTGAAACACACCCAAACATAGTGTGATTTACAGAAAGAGTAAATTGTATCTATACAAATTTAGAAATTTTCATAAACATTTATTACTGCTGCTTAAGTAAATTTTTAGACCTTATTGGAAGCTTTTGTTTCATAAAATTGAGTTATTTAACAATACTTAATAATTTTTAGTTCATAGTAACATTAGTTTTTTAATTCTTTTACGTGAATGACTATATGAATCTCAATTTGTTTAATTAATCAATTATTAGGCTTTCATACATTTAGATATATTTCGATTTATATTTTCAAACATTTCTATTTTATCTTTATTTCATAAAATATTTCCGAGATGTTTTTGTTTCTGTACCATTTGAAGCAACACACTGAAATGAAATTTTGATCTTTGTATATATATATATATATTGTTATTTGAAATCCAAAGACCAGGAATCATTAATTTGTTGATTCTTTGAGCACACATGCGAAAAAAAAGGACAGGCTCCCACACACAAATGCAGTAGACATAATATCACACAAATTCAATTACAATATTTTTATGGTGTGTTAAACATCCATTGGTTCTGAATTGCTCAAGGAGATTAAGCATATGAAATACAAAACACGCTAACAATATACAAAAAATTAACAAATTGTATATAATGTCCCCATTAAAAACTTTGACGTATAAGAATACACTTAATATTAAAATATCAACTAAAGCTAACAAGGTAGCAACGATTAATCAAATAATGTCGATTCACCCTCTGAGCAAAATGGGTAGCATTTTCCTACTAATTTTCAAGGAGTAAAACAACAGGAAGATACTCGACCTATACAATTTAATAAATGACTTCATTCAACTTTTTACAACATACTAGTTATCCAGTAACCAAAATTCAAATTATAATATAGTCAAGGATACATCATATAAATGCATGTACATTTAAGCTGATGAATAATCAGTATTGATGATCTGCGAGAGAGAGTTAGTTATCAAAAGAAAAATAGCAAATTGGGGAATCACTATAACAACCTATATATATGAATTGCCACCTCATACAACATACTACCCAAAAATTTTACAAACAAAAATAGTAGGGGAAGCCAAGCTCACTACATTTTCACTATATGCAACTATAGATAAATAAAAAATCACTCAACATACCTCCACGAAATTGTGAAACTATGAACATTCTAAACATGAGCTTTCCCAAAGCTATATTGCCCCTAAACAAAATGAAAGGCCATATGACGCAAGTTAGGTAAAGATATTACAAAAGAAAACACCAAAATGGTTTTAACTCAAGAAAATTCTTACCAGGATTGGTCAAAGTGCACATGGGGATAGCGAACAATCACTGGATGGACAGGATATCCAGGGACAAATGCACCAAGTTGGAAAGAAATGAGAATTCTTCCATTTGTTGTGGTTGCCTCGGAAATACAAGCAGACGAGGAAATCTATCAGAAGAAGCCTTTCTTTGTATTCAAATCCTTGAAAGCACATTTCTGTATCAAATAATCCCTCAGATATTGATAAAACTTAATACTCTAAATTTTTTTCATACAAAAAATGTAACAACTCCAGGTATACAATTAAAATTGCTTTTAGTTTCCAAATTTATTAAACAACTCACAAAAATGAAATTTGGACACCTGATATGCGTATAATTGTTTGTAGCTTTTAAGTTAGCTCTTACAACAGCAAAAAATTTGTTTAATTTTTCTAAGCATTTGCAAACTACTTACATCATAGCATTTCATTCTCTTTCATTTTTATTTTTTTTTAACATCACCCTCATTTGACCAGCCAAAAAATTCTCCCTTCAACAAGAATTTGTACCAGCTTAATCACAACAACTTAACAAATACAAAAATATTTTATTAATGACTAGCCCAGAAAACCCAAAACTAAGGTTTGGTTTTCATAATCAATTTTGAAAGATAATTTTTTTAAAATTTGTTTGGCTGTATATTCTACAAATAGTTTTTAGAAATTTAAAAATCCAAAACTCATTTAGTTTTTAGAACTAAAATAATTTTTAAGACTCTGTTTGGTTTTGGAGTTTTCAAAAAAAAATTTTAAGTTTCAATCTGTATTTTATTGTTTTTAGTAAACTTTTTAAGTATTTAATCAAGGTTTTTCAAGTTTTTAGATCCACTCAATCTAAATACACCTAAAACGTATAAAATTTATGAAAAAAATCATTAAAAAAATCACTAAATATTAATAAATATACAAATTTAATACATTTTTGTATGTATTTTGCATTTATTAAATTTTTTTTAAAGATTTTTTAATTTTTTTTTAAGTATATCTAGATTAGATGCATCTAAAAAATAAAACAAATTACCCAATATATTAAAAAAATACGAATTAAAAATTTTAAAACTATTTTTGAAAACTCCAAAACCAAACAAAATTTTAAAAATTATTTACTCATTCCATAATGGTCCTCTAAATTTAAATTTAACATATTTCTTTCATTATTTTAAAAAATATTTTTTATTAATTGAAAATACAAATTCATTTTATTTTAAATTTTTATATGAATTTGCAAATAACTTGCTCATCCAAAAAAGTTCAATTAACTTGAAAATATGAAATACTGCATACTGAAGCGATCCCTCATTCAAAAAAAAATTGAAAATCAATAAGCAAAAAGACATTGAAAATTAGCAATACTGGAAATCTTTACTATCAATTAGATTGTTTGATTAAGTTTTTTAAAATCTGTAAAAGTAAAAAAAATAAAAATGAAAAACACTTAATGTTTTTGATATGATTTTTTGTTTTTAAAATCTAAAAATATTTTTTAAATGTTTATATTTATAAAATTAGTTTATGTTTTGATACCTGGCAATTTGAGTGCTTGTAAAACTGCGGTGGGAATCTCCACAACAGAGCTTATCACTCATCAAAAACATTGAACTAAGTGGGGCCAATACTTGCCTTTCCCCTTTTCACACTTCCTTGTTAGTTTCCGACTTCCACCGATCCCCAATCTCTTAAGTGAGGGAGGCAGCCTTTGCACTGGTAAAGATTTGAGCCTAGGGCAACCAACGATGTCAAGTTGTTCAAGAGAGGCAAGGTTTTGAAACAACTTAGAAGATAGCTTCTCCAGATTTCGGAAACCCCCGATATGAAGATAGATCAGAGAGGTGGGCAGCAACTTCCCATCTATCGGAAAGCTGGACCCCGCTACACCTTCTTCTTCTTCTTCATCCTCTGCCACACTAATTGGGCCTTCAATCAACAGTGTTCTAAGAGAGGATAAACTGTGCAAACCAATCTTCTTGAAGTTGTTGTTCCA
>NW_021026823.1:1373379-1401038 GCF_004153795.1 Camellia sinensis | reverse complement strand
TAAAAATAAATAAATAAAAAATAAAACCTACAAGAGAATAATAGTATTACAATCAAACACAAAGAATAAAGCATAAAAACCACACATCCCTTCAAAAGCGAGAAACAAAAATGCTACAAAAGAAAAGACTTGCACAAATGAAGAATAGAACTTTAATAAAAGTTTAACATCAAAGGTGGTCTTAAATTTTTTTTTGATTCATTGGATAAAATAAGGTTTCTTAGACTCTGGATATTTTTCCAAGTGAATTTATAATCATTTATCTCTAATACTCTATATAGCATTAGTATACACAAAATTAACGTGCTTCTCACCTTATGGAAAAGACAACATAAGCATATTACTTTGGCAAGATTGCCATGAATTATGGGAGAGGTATTACTTAGGTGCGACTGGCATGAATGATTTTACTTTCTTTTTTTTAAAAAAAAAAATATAGAAGCAATCGTAATAGTAATTTGCCAAACAACCAGAATGCAATAACACAATGTATGATGGAATGAAAATAATGAGGAACAAATTGTTTTCTAACTTAAAAGTAGTCCACTTCATAAATGGTTACATTTTTTGTCGTACAATTTATTCAATGCAATTTTTGTTTTGTCTAAGTTGAAATAATGAACATAATGCTTGAGATCATTATAACGATTATTTGAAATATTAAGTGTGAACAATTACCTTTACTTTGTGTTTCCAGCAATTTTGATAGCTAAAAATTACAATGTACTCCCCTTGATCTTGTTAATCCTATGTATTTAATAAACTATATTGTTGTCACAAAATCCATTATTCCTTGAAATAGAGATAGACAAAGTGTAATTTTGGCCTACAACAAATCTCCCAATACCCATATTTATGCACACAAAACCAAAGAGAAAAGAAATTATCTAAAATGTTAGGTGTGCAAATTATCAAGTAACAATTATCTTTAATTTGTGGTCCCAGCAATTTTGATAGCGAAATTTAGAATGTACTCACCTTGATCTTGTTAATCCTACGTATTCACAAAACTATATTGTCATCACAAAATCCATTAGTTTCCTAAAATAGAGTTTGGATTAAAATGATAAAAGAACATATACTTTAAAGACTAAATTATCTTTTACCCAATAAAATTTACTCCAAAAATTTTTAAAGCATTTTTTTTATTAGGGAAAAAGGTTAAACCAAATAAAATAGAAGAAGCTTGAAGACGAAGAGGGAAATGAGGGTTTTGAAAAGCTCACATTTCTATTCAACCCCCTATAGTGGCCCAAGGCATTGACCCTCAATCAAATTAAAACATGATTGATACTAATGTAGTATAATTCTGTTTTATGATTGAAACTCAATCAAAAGTCATTTCCAAACCAAAACAAAGCAATCAAAAGATGTCCGGATCACTGTATAACAAGGGTAAACCCGAGATCGCTATAAATTACCTTTAATTTGTGGTTCCAGCAATTTTGATAGCTAAAAATTACAATGTACTCCCCTTGATCTTGTTAATCCTATGTATTTAATAAACTATATTGTTGTCACAAAATCCATTATTCCTTGAAATAGAGATAGACAAAGTGTAATTTTGTCCTACAACAAATCTCCCAATACCCATATTTATGCACACAAAACCAAAGAAAAAAGAAATTATCTGAAATGTTAGGTGTGCAAATTATCAAGTAACAATTATCTTTAATTTGTGGTCCCAGCAATTTTGATAGCGAAATTTAGAATGTACTCACCTTGATCTTGTTAATCCTACGTATTCACAAAACTATATTGTCGTCACAAAATCCATTAGTTTCCTAAAATAGAGTTTGGATTAAAATGATAAAAGAACATATACTTTACAGACTAAATTATCTTTTACCCAATAAAATTTACTCCAAAAATTTTTAAAGCATTTTTTTTATTAGGGAAAAAGGTTAAACCAAATAAAATAGAAGAAGCTTGAAGACGAAGAGGGAAATAAGGGTTTTGAAAAGCTCACATTTCTATTCAACTCCCTATAGTGGCCCAAGGCATTGACCCTCAATCAAATTAAAACATGATTGATACTAATGTAGTATAATTCTGTTTTATGATTGAAACTCAATCAAAAGTCATTTCCAAACCAAAACAAAGCAATCAAAAGAAAAAATTGGATCTTTAACGGTTCAAATGGACGTTTAAAAGTTATATTAAGAAATTGTTGAGGATTATTGAACTTTTCACATCAATGATATATTTTCAATTCAATCAAAGAAATAAAATCAGTAATAAATTTTTTTTTAAAAAAAGTATGGTGACTTTTTGCAAATCCATTTCACAGGAGACAAGTAATGAGGCAAAGAAAACCATTGGCCAAGACTACAAGTTATACAGTTTTTTCATACTCAAAACTAAACACCATTCAACCTAAGAGTCAAATAAAAAAAAAAAATTAAAAAAAAAACCCCAGCACCAAGAAAGGAGAAAAAATCCACAACGATGAAATTATATCTATAATTTTTGTCATGGAAAAGTCAAGAAACTCAAGGATTTACATAAACAATCTGCAATCACTTGTCCTCTTTCTCTCATTTCCCCTTAAAACTTATGAAAAAAGCTATACAAATACTTAACAAAACCAAATCAAAGTGAGGAAAAAAAAATGAAAAAGAGCAAAACTATAAGAAATGCATAGATACAAAAATAAGGAAAGCAAAAGGATGACCAAAAACAAAGAAAACATTCTAAGCAAAACCTATAAGAGAAATATTGGAGTTCATTAAAACCAAACACTGGACAATTCAAACACAAATCAAATCCAAAACAAAAATTAGAACTTCTCAAAAACTACCAAAATCAACTACTAACAAACACAAAGAAACAATTTTAAAAGAAAGAAAATAAGAAATCAAAAAACTACAAATTCAGAACAATAAATAAATAAATAACTACTACAAACAAAAAAATGAAAAGAACAACTCAAACACAAATTCAATAAACGAATAAACAAAATCACTGAACCAAAAATCACTATAAAAAAAAACTATTACAATAAAAATAAATAAATAAATAAATAAAAATAAAAAACCTAAAACTACTAAAATAAACAAAAATCAAAACAAATAAACCTCAAAATACTTGCAACAAGTAACAATCAAAACAAAGAAAAATGATAGTCACTAAACCTTCCTAAAATGATGTAGGCTTAACTTCAAATGATATACAAAATTAATACTTCCACAAACGGAGAACCGAAGAGAAATAAAAAAAAAAGAAAATGGAACCCTTGTCCAATAAATATTTTAAACTACCAAAAAAAGGCAAAAATAAACAAATAAAGGAATATGTAAAGGAAATAATAACATAACAACTGAAACCTTTATTACCTGAACATGATGAAGGAAAATACCAAAACAACGACACGATCCTTCAATATGGAAAAAAGAAAAAGAAGGAAGTAAATAAAGAAATAAGAAAGAATGAAAACACGGTTCATACTTTGGCTGAAAATAATGTTCACAACTCATCTATGGTTTATATATATTGTATGGATATAATTGACAAGGATCACTGACTTGGTAAAATAGAAACTTTAGTGGAAACGATATCTTGTTCAAAGTTGATTCTTCTCCTTCATTAGCAAATATAAGTCTAAGATTAAGAAATGAACAAGAAATTATTTACCTCTAAAGCGGGATGAATATTTGATTGTGATGGAAGTTGTGCCTATCAAAATAAATTAAAAGTAAATTGTATTTTCCTCTATATTATCAAAGTAAAAAAGATCAGGATAATAATTAATTATGAGATTGATATTCAAAAGAAACAACATTAACGAAATTCATAAGAACTGAAGCGACTAACGAAGTAAGAATAAAATATGATTGATAACACTGAATTATCAAATAGAGAAAAAAAAAAAAAACAGGAAAATCACAAAGTCCTGCACAATTAGAAGGGGGAAAAAACACCAAAACAAAAAAATCCCAACAAAATTCAAAATGCCAAAAAAGAAAATTAACAACACAAATATATAAAGTCAAACAATATTAAAAATCTAACGAGTTTTTTATTTTTATTTTAAAGCTTTGACAAAGAGAAAAGGGCTTGATGCAACTAAGATATAGTCTAAATATCTAAAATGAAGAACATTAGAATATTAAAAAAAAGAATGATATCATGACAAAAGAAATTATACCCAGATTTTTAAAAGTTACCCTCTAGAACTAAGATATATAGAAAAATTATCCTTTTTATTTTTTATTTTTTTTCCTTTCATTTTTATAGTTTCTACCTGCAGATCATACAACAAGAGCGCAGAATTCTAAATACACTGGGGACATTCATGAAGATAGAAAACTTGTGCAAAAAAAATGCAACAAAACTGACTTTTTTTATGGGTAAATTACAAACCCCCCTAAGGTTTACTTAAATTACAAATTGCCCATTGTGGTTCTAGAAATTACATTATGGCCCCTAAGATTTCTAATTTCTTAACAAATAGGTCCTTTTATTAATAAATTATCAAGTTAATTAACAATTTTTAATAATGTTAAAATTTTATTTCAATTAATAATTTAGATAATTCTATTATTGTATAGATAAATAGTTAGAAATTTCATTTTTAAAATTAATTCTGCTAAATAAAAAATTCTGACAATGAGGTATTTGTAATTTTCCAAACCACAGGGTAATTCATATTTAAGCAAATCTTAGGGGTGTATTTGTAATTTATCCTTTATTTATTTTTTCACTTTTCACAAGCTCAACAATACTTGAAACAAGAAAACAATATGTTTTCTTTCTCAACAATTTAGATCTAAAAGCAACAAGTAGAATTAAAAAATAGAACTCTAGAGAGAGAAACGTATCTGATACCTCAGGGATCTGAAGTGATACATCCCCTCCCAAACACAGGGGCAATGATCCACGTCGAATTGTGGAAATTACAACACACACTCTGTCTCCATGATTGAACACAACTTGATAAGTTTTGGAGAGAGAAGTTGAGGGATAACAATAAAAAAAATTAGGGGAATTTATAAATCAGTGTTTTCTTCCCAAATAACTCATGGAAAAGTATATGATTTTAATTAGTAAAATTTGTAAAATTTATCACTAATTTGAATTATTCTTTTACAAATATACATTGAATTGTTAATTCAAAAAAAAAATTCATTTTATGAAAGAAAATAAAAAAAGAAACACAAATACATATGGTATTGAACGCAACTACACTTTCTCTTTCAACTAAAAAGGAGGGGAAAAATAACAAATTGAAACTAACAAAGGACACACATCAGATGCCTCATAATCTTCTTCATAAATATGAGGTTTATATAAATAATAAAAAAATCATAAAAAATGAAATGAATTTAGGGTGTTAGAGAGAAGCTATGATGAAGAAGAAAGGGAAAGAAGGGATCAAAAGAGAACACAAAATCATTTCAGGGTTTTGTCAGATATTGTACCATGGATATACTCAAAGCTCCATTCAAGCTCAGGAAGTTCAATTTGGTTCTTGCATGTTGTTGTAGCGGCGAGGGGCGGAGAGAGAGAAACCAAAAACACAAAATGAGAGAGAGAGAGAGAGAGAGAGAGAGCAATTTGTTCATTCAAGAGGGAGAGAGGAGGAACAAAAAGACTTGGTAAATAGAGAAACACGTGGAAGCATTAGCAACCATATATATTCTTTTCATGAATTTCCATTATTAACCATTACAGAAAATACTATTCATTAGAGGCTGAAATTATCATTCACTTCGTATCCATGTTTTATATATATTGTATAGATATATGATTGCTAGAAGCAAGACAAAAAACAAACAAAAGAGGCAAATATGAATATTTTGAAAAAACAGTTAATAATATAATGAATTTAAATAGACAACATTCACATTAGTTTTTTGACGTTATGTGTTTTCAACCACGGCATTTCAATGAATATGAACGTGATTCCAAGGCAATAAGTTTATTAAAGAATTTTTCTTTCACAGTGTAAAAGAAAAAAGAAAAAAGAAAAGATAAACAATTCATTTCTGTGTTTGGTTATACACTTTGAAATACACATTCATTCTTATGTTTTGAGCACATTCATTCAAGTTTTTTTGTTTTGATCAAAACCAATCCACTAGTGTAACAGCCCATTAATAGTCCTAATTATGACCCATTGAACCCTTCCAACATCTCATAATTTCAAACCAAACCACCCATCCAAAGAATTTGGATATAATAAAAATAATCCTATGATATACATAATTCATTTCACATCCTATACATATTATATTCCATTATATCCAAATCCAATTCAGACAATTAAACGGGACCTATATGGTTAGAACCAACCAACCAATAAAGTAATCCAGTTCACAACTTAATTATTGGACTACAATTAACTACAAAACAATGTTAACAATGCAATTAGAATTCCATAGCAATGAGAATAAATTTGCAAAAGAATGAGGTTAATCTTGGATTTCAAAGACAATAATTTGAAGAATTCTTTTCAAAATGATTTTCACTACAAGAAAAAGCACATTTGGCGACTAAATTTTTAGTCATCAAAAGTCTGTTTTTAGTTGCTGAAAGTCGAGTTTTTACTTTCAGCGACTAATTTTTTTAGTCGCCCGTTTTGTCGCGTATATATGGTCGGCGGAAGTATTGGCGACTAAAATTTTTTTAGTCGGCAAAAAATAGCTCTTTAGCGACCAACGATTTAGTCGCTAATAGTGATTTACACTTTTTAAAATTACACATTTAGCGACTAATCTTTTAGTCGCCAATAGTCCATGAATCGCCGACTAAACCGTTTAGTTGCCCAAAATAAACACTTTTGGCGACTAAAATTTTAGTCGCCAAAGGTGCTTCCGTGAAAAAAAAAAAACCAACTTTTTTGCTTTTTCTAAGATTCGAACCACCAACCTCTCCCACATTCGTAAACCTTTAGCAACACACTCTCTCCACTATGCCACTACAACACCACATGAATATATATGCAACATATATTATTTATATACTATATTGACCCGTATTAATATCTAGCTATATATATAAAAATAATTATTTTTCTTCAATATAATTTATTTAAAAAATAAATTATTTACTAAAAAAAAATTAGATCACTTTTGGCGACTAAATCTATTTTTTAGTCGCCAATTGTATAATTTTGGCTACTAATTATATTTTAGTCGCTAAAAAAATTCATTCCCGCCGAAAAACCTCCACTTTTGGCGACTAAACTGAAATTTAGTAGCCAAAACCTCTACTTTGGGCGACTAAACTGTATTTTAGTCAGCAATTCTTGACTTTTAGCTACTAATTTTTTTTTAGTAGCCAAAAAGCTTCACTTTTGGCTACGAAATTGATTTTTGTCGGTGAAACACGTATAATCGGCGGCCAAACTATTTTTTAGTCGCCAAAACCTATACTTTTGGCTACTAAATTTTTTTAGTCGCCAAAAACCTTCTCTTTTGGCTACTAAAATTTTTTTAGTCGCTTAAACCCCTATATTCGGCGACTAAACTGAGTTTTAGTCGCTAAAACCCCTACATTTGGCTACTAAACTGTTTTAGTCGCCAAAAGTGTTCACTTTTAGTGACTAATTCCATTTTAGTCGCCAATTCTATTACTTTCAGCGACGAAAAATCCATTTTTAGTTGCGAAATTTGCTTTTTCTTGTAGTGTTTTTTAACTATAGTGGAAAAAAAAAAATCTTAGACTTGTTCATAATAATAATTATGAATGAAGAATAGCATATTCCTTTGTTATATGAACACCTAACATGTAAAAGGTAGTAATATTATGCCTCAAGTTCAGCTGAACAAACAACAAGGGAGATTGAAGGACTACATTATCCTGAAGTTTCTATTCTGCTTTTCTAATTGATATTTTGAAGTCATATTATGCCTCTGTTGTCTTCTTGTTGCTATTAATGATATTTCAATCTCATTATTTTTCCCTTCATTTTACAAATGATATGAAATGATAAGCTAAACAAATTATACTAATGTGAATTTAGTATATACTAATGTTAGTACATAAATGCTAATGTTAGTATACAAATTATGTCTCCGTTCTCTTCTTGTTGCTAATGTTTCTAATTTAGTGTGAATTTAGTGTTTCATTGATCCAGAGGTTATAATTATGCTAATGTTAGTATATAAACAAATTATAAGCTAAAAATAGTGAAATGAAATGAATCCTTCCCTAAAAAGCTCTGCTCATGGGATTTATACAAGTCCAATGCAACAACTATCCTAGAATTGTCAAAATCCAATTTAACCATAGGAAATGCTCGTAGTCGGCAAAACCAAAAAAAAAAAAAAAAAAACAAAAAAAAAAAAAAAAAAAAAAAAAAAAAAAAAAATCGTCTATTTTTCAAATATTCAAATATCTTCCTTGTATGCAAACTTAAAAAGTAATTAAATAATCTTACCCAAAATTAAAATTATTATTTTTTGTAGAAAAAAAAAAATCAATGAAACCCTCTTTTACCCAAAATCAATACTCACAAAATCAAACAAAGCGGCACAAAATATACACAAGGAAACAATAATAAAAAGAACAAAATCCTAACAAATTAACAGAACCAAAGAAAATTAAAACGCTTTACAAACCCTAACTGGATCAAAAGGAACCTAAAATCGAAATACCTAACATTATTCATCTATGTCTTTACCTTAATAGAAGCTTGTGTCGTATTCTTCCATCCTTGGGCTCAATTTCCGTTTGATTCGCTGGTGAACACTATGAATACCCACAAAATCAAACAAATCGACACCACATAGGAGATGTCATCGGCGGTCACTAGAGAAGAGAGGAGGGAGGAGATCGGTGAGAGGAGAGAGGAGGTGGTTGAATATCGTGGTCTGTGGAGGGAGATCACCGTTGGGAAGAGAAAGGTTCTCTAATACAAATATAAAGAGATGGCGGGTACATGGATCTTTTTTGAAGTCAATTTTCCATCAATACCCTTGCATCTAAAGAAGAAAAACTATAAAGCACAAGGGCAAATCGACTATTCAACCATTGAAAAAATACTGTTCACTTTGCATCCGTGCTTTATATACATTGTATAGATATATATATACATATATATATTTTCTTGAGCTTCTTCTATATTTAAAAGAGCGACTATGGTTTTTACAAAAATAATAATTAGTTAGTTTTTTTTTACTCTTAATCTCTCCAATTTTGGATAGATTCAAACGGAACATTATAAGAGAAATAAGTTGATCTCCATTTTTTCTTATTTTATTTATCCAATATTTTTCTTTTTGAATCACCCAATCCAAATTCACTTTTACAAAATCAATAGAACAGATTATCAGAGTGGATCCAATGTCAGCTCCACTCTGATAATTTACAATCCAGTCCCCATATATTTAACGGGTCCAGCTTGTCTCAAGTTGAGATCAAGACTGGACCCGTCCAGCCCGGCCCATGGGGCCCATTTTTTGGGCCCATTTTGATAATCTGAACCGTTCAATGTGTAGAACTCGTCGAGTACTATATGCCTGTAAAAAATCACGTTGATCGGATAGCAATAGCTATGTGATAAAATCAGTTTTGTATAAAAAAAAATGGACGGTGAAAAAATTAACAGTTGTTAAAAAACTGTTTTGTTCACATAGCTATCGATATCCGATCAACGTGATTTTTTACAGGCACATAATACTTGACGAGTTCTATACATTAAACGGTTCATATTATCAAAACGGAACCCGTGGTGAATCCTCACAAGCTCAACAATACAATCCAATCCAATCTTAAACTAGACCAAAGTCACTGCCATATTTAACATATATACACGTACACATAAAATAATTTAGAGTAGGTATGTTGGTAATTCTAAATGACGTCATTGTGACGGAAAGTTGCCGAAAGACTAGGAAGATTGAGTCATGTGTGATCATTTCGAAGGTTATGTGCCATCCAAGTTGACTCTAGAATTGTATAATAATATGAAGAAAAATACAAAAAAGATTGGTAGGAAAATAAAAATAAAAATAAACAAATACTAATAAATTATCAACAATTTAATTTTGTCATGCAATTGAAATATATCTATGGCTTGTTTTTTTTTGAGCTGTATATATATATGACTTGGTAGTTGGTATAAGTTGAGGGGGTTGAGTAAAGATCTAAGTAACAAAATGTGATACAAAATAAATAGTTTTTTCTCCCTTTTTGGGTTAGAGAAAATTAGGAGCGTAACTTGGGTAGGTCTAATCCGGTAAGTTGGTTTCTTTCTGCAAAATTTTATAATTTTAATTTGGAAGATTTATTGGTTGGTCCTATAAATCAGATTAATACTTAACAATTTCTACTTCAAATTAATAAGTTCATATTTTTAATTTTACCACCGAATTCGCTAATCCACAATTCTCAACTTACACCAATTCTCACAACAAACTAATCATTTTTTCAATGACTCTCAACAACAAAATATACGATTTTTCAGTACTAATATATCCATAAAAATCTCACTCATGATTTATTGAGTAATAATTTCAACTAATTGGACTGGCTAGTAATTTTGCCTTCTAATAATTTTGACTACGATTTGGGCTAAAATTTGCAAGCCAATTAAATTTAGATAGGACTTTGATATGGATTCTCACATCTTGAGTTACCGACTCATATATATATATATATATATAAAATAAATACTGTTCAAAATTTTTTGAGATAAATTCACTCAAGTTTGGACTTAGACAAGTAAGTTCGGGCAAAGGTGATCGGACAAAATCATTTACTTTTCAGATTTTGTCTTCTTCTTCTTCTTCTTCTTCTTCTTCTTCTTCTTTTTTTTTTTTTTTTTTTTTTTTTTTTTTTTTTTGGTGGTTTTTTAGCGGAGTAATAATTTTCAAAAAAATTCAAAAATAACTTTTTGATATTTATTTTTGTCAAAATAATTTATATTTTATCTAATTGACGACTTTACCTTAGAAATGGAACATTTTTCATTTGCAAAGAAAACGGTATCTTCAGTTGTCCTTATTTGGAACGAGATTTAAAATTTAGAATCAAATGTATCGCAATTAAAAAGTCAGAGATTAAAAAAAATGGAAACCAAGCGGAGTAATAATTTTCAAAAAAATTCAAAAATAACTTTTTGATATTTATTTTTGTCAAAATAATTTATATTTTATCTAATTGACGACTTTACCTTAGAAATGGAACATTTTTCATTTGCAAAGAAAACGGTATCTTCAGTTGTCCTTATTTGGAACGAGATTTAAAATTTAGAATCAAATGTATCGCAATTAAAAAGTCAGAGATTAAAAAAAATGGAAACCAAGCGGAGTAATAATTTTCAAAAAAATTCAAAAATAACTTTTTGATATTTATTTTTGTCAAAATAATTTATATTTTATCTAATTGACGACTTTACCTTAGAAATGGAACATTTTTCATTTGCAAAGAAAACGGTATCTTCAGTTGTCCTTATTTGGAACGAGATTTAAAATTTAGAATCAAATGTATCGCAATTAAAAAGTCAGAGATTAAAAAAAATGGAAACCAAGCGGAGTAATAATTTTCAAAAAAATTCAAAAATAACTTTTTGATATTTATTTTTGTCAAAATAATTTATATTTTATCTAATTGACGACTTTACCTTAGAAATGGAACATTTTTCATTTGCAAAGAAAACGGTATCTTCAGTTGTCCTTATTTGGAACGAGATTTAAAATTTAGAATCAAATGTATCGCAATTAAAAAGTCAGAGATTAAAAAAAATGGAAACCAAGCGGAGTAATAATTTTCAAAAAAATTCAAAAATAACTTTTTGATATTTATTTTTGTCAAAATAATTTATATTTTATCTAATTGACGACTTTACCTTAGAAATGGAACATTTTTCATTTGCAAAGAAAACGGTATCTTCAGTTGTCCTTATTTGGAACGAGATTTAAAATTTAGAATCAAATGTATCGCAATTAAAAAGTCAGAGATTAAAAAAAATGGAAACCAAGCGGAGTAATAATTTTCAAAAAAATTCAAAAATAACTTTTTGATATTTATTTTTGTCAAAATAATTTATATTTTATCTAATTGACGACTTTACCTTTGAAATTGCGCATTTTCCATTTGCAAAGGAAACAATATATTTAATTGTCTTTATTTGGAATGAAATTCAAAATTAGAATCAAATGTATCACAATTAAAAAGTCAAAGTTTAAAGTGACACGACTTCCAAACTATAAGAACCGTTAGTATAATTCGTCCATAAGAAAAATATAGACAAGCCATAATATGTTATTTTGGAGGGTTGCTTTTAGAAAATTGCATACATTAATTTGAAAATTACAAAAGTTTTAGTTATTTTTTTTTTTTTTTTTTTTTGAACTCGAAAGTTTTAGCTTGATATATAAGTGGTTCACACAACAGCAATATGGTCCTTAAATTTAAAAATCCATGACTCATCTAAAAAAACAAATTAAAAAAAAAAATCCATGACATATTGTGAAATATATATAATAATTTCCATGATTTATTAAAGGGCAAATGGTGGAATCAATTAACGTGAAATGCGGGTCAATACAAGGGTAAACCTGGTGCTCCAGAAAAGCATTAAATAATGAAATTTTTATTGATAAATCTTATTTAGAAGTGTTTTAACTCAAGAAGTCTATAAAGAAATTTTTTAACCCAGTAGTCTCATGTATTTATACTTTTATTCTATAAAATTCTTTTTTTTTTTTATTTACACTATTTTCTTAGACTCTTATGCCCTTATATTTAATGTTGATATTTAATGTTGGGGGAGGAGAGAGAAGGGAAAGGACCAAGGCATATGAAATCTCACACACAAATTAAATAATATTGATGTTATTATTTTATATTATTATATAATGTGAATATATTTTTAATTGACAACACATTAAAAATAATGTAAGCATTCTCTCTCTCATCTGATGTAAACATTCACAACACCTTTCTGAAAAATTCTCTCATCTAATGTAGCGATGCGAACGTTCACAATATGTGAACATTCTTATTTTTAATTAACAACATATTAAAAATAACGTTTATTATATTTTTAATTGACAACACATTCTTATTCACAACATGTAGTGATATGAACGTTCACAACATGTGAACATTCTCTCTTATCTAATATATAGTGATATGAGCGTTCACATTTGTATGTTTTAGTATGAATATTCACATCATATAATTGACAACACAATGACAAAAATTCATTTTAAATTAATGTGAATATAATGATGTGAATATTCATTCCAATTACATGATGTGAATATTCACATCATGTAAAAATTCATTTCAAATTAATATAAATATAATGATAGTCACCATCATTATGCATGGGAACTATCAAAACATAATGACAATCAACATTAAATATCAACATTAATAGAGGGCATGAGAGATTGAAGGTGTTTTGATCTTCTTATCTCAAATAGGATCTAATGGAATAGTAAAAAAAAAAAAAAATATGAGTTAGATGGAATAAAACTCTTAAAAAGATAATTTATCAAAAAAGCTCCCTTAAATAATTTGTGTGATATTTGTGAAAAATAAAAAAACCTACAACTAACATTGAGTATTTGTTCTTTAATTACTTATCAAAAGATAGGTCAGCATGATATTCCATAATTATTAAATAATTATTCTGGGACTGACAAGATATTATTTATGTTTATTAATTTTAATGGTTACTTTCAAAGAACAAATTGCAATTATTAATTATTAATTAATTATTCTGGGACTGATTAGGTATTATTTATGTTTATTAATTTTAATGGTTACTTTCAAAGAACCAATTGCAATTATTTAAGTAGTCTCCCAATGATGTAAAATAATAAAAATAAACTAGTCATATATAACAATTTTTTTTCTTAATGTTATCAGACTATATACGGAACCGACTTGCATTCTTCATTTTGAAAAATTGATAAATAGAAGTAAATTAGTTAAGTTGAAAGTTTGGAAAAAAAGAAAGAAAAAAAGATACAGTCTAAGATTAAATTGAGAACTTTATTTTCATCTTACATGTGTTGGAATTTAGTAATTTGACACTGATGTTTTGTTTGATTGTTGAATTAGGTTGAGTGTAAGTATAAATACGGTGAGATTGAGTTGTGGTGTTACTGGTGTAGTGGTATTAGGTTAAAATGTGTTGGTATATGTACTGGTGTGATGATATTAGTTGATTGAAAATAAATAAATGAATTTATGCAAAACAATTTAAAAAATTATTAAAATACGCATTCCTTAAATCATATTTTTAAGAAAAGTTATGATTTTTATTTTAAAATTTATGAATGATGTAGTTTTATTTTTATGTGATAAAGTAAAATTTATATTTGTTTGTATAAGATACATATGGTATGTACCTTTTCCAAGCTGGTATTATCACTACAACAAAGAACACATTCGGCAACTATTTTTGCCGACTAAAGTAAATTTAGTCGCCAAAGGTCTACCAATTAGCTACAAAAATAAAGTTGGTCGCCAATGGTAGACAGATTAGCTACCAAACAATATTTGGTCGCCAAAGGTACATGCATCAACTACCAAACCTTTTTGGTCGGTAAAAGACCACTTTTTTGCTACTAAATATACATGTTGTCGGAATTGTCTTTACTTTTGGCGACTAAAGATGATGTTGGTCGCTAATTGCACTGTCATTATTGTAGACGTCCCCGAACGCCCCGGGAGAGGAACGAGTCCCCCCCCGTTCCGTTCGATATTGGGCCTACTACAGTTCGGACTCTCAAATTTGTCACGGTTCTAAGTTTGAACCAAAGAGTCCAAATCCGACAAATCGTTTTGAGAAAACAGATTTTTGAAAGAAGGGCCAAACATGGACTGCTTTGCCAGATACAGAGTCGCCACCTAAATGTTTTATTTTGGGAAATTTAGGAAACCCTGACTCGGTGCCAAAAGGCCACGTGTCCGTCATCACCAAAGTTGCATCGGCTCGGGAACTTGGGTACGATTGGGCAGGTCACTTTCGTGAGCGACGCCACCCGCTCGCCCGATCAAAGATCGGCCTCTACTAACCATGATATCTTATTTTTGAAAACATTATGCGTTCTTTATTCCGTTATTAGCCTAGTATTTACACTGTGATAGCGCACAGTCATACAAGTGTAGACTGGATTGTCCTGAATTGGAACAAAACATTTCATGTTTGTTTATGTTGAAAATGTTTTGATGTGGTACCCGCAAGTAGGCTAAGACGTGGAATTTGCCACCCTCGCGGTGGGCTGACTTAAATAAACATGATTTGCCACGTTATCTAAGTGGGTCTTAAAACACACATTTGATGAATTGTTCCAATTCAAAAATAACCCAAAACTTCACCAACAGGCATTTAGGCAGTTATATCACATAAGCAGCAAGCCTTCATGGTAAGCATGCTATTCATGGCAGTTCACTCACAACGCATGCAAGGAAGCTAAAAGCATAAAACTTACCGAGTACTCCAAGCCAAAACAGAGCTAATTAGAAATTCCATGCATTGATCTAATTATACGGAAATGCCTAATTTGGCAACTACTACAAAAATGCAAATTATAGCAGGCTCGGGCTTATTCTAAATATGGCTATTGAAATGCTACAGCTAACATGTATTCAACTTGGAATTGAAAATACGATGCAGTTAGTATGATGCGCCGAGCCCGGTGCATGCAAAACAGATGAATGATGCAAACATGCTGTCATATTGTATGCTAATTGAAACATGCCCTAATCTAACCATCATAAGCGGGTAAATAAAAGGGAGAAAGACGTGGGGTTGGAAGACATACATCACACACACGCACACTTATTACAACATTGCTCTCGCGCAGAGGGTCCGAATAAATAATATACAGTCCCAAATAATTACTGTCCAAATAATTACAAAAATCCTAATTAATTACCAAATTAACTAAGAAAACAATAAACTGGCATGCAAGCCAGGGACTGCCTTGACTCTTCTTCAGATGATGGATGATGCATGTCCGGGTCGCCTTTGCACGGAAATCCACTGTGACGCCCCAGTTAGCCTCTGTTTTGCAATATTTTTTTGGAAAGCGTGCCAAACCCCGGAAGACTGTTGATTCTTGATTTACTGCAACAGAGAGCAGGAAAGGGGCATGGCAAAGTATTTTCACACATGTATGCGTGACTACTCTTCAGGGAGTGTAGTCCTCGATCCTCGTGCCACCAATCACGCATATCGATACATGATGGCCGAGGAGTCGATTTGCATGACTCAATATGGAATGAATGCACACATAAACACAACAAAACCTAAACTCCATCATGGATAATCCGGAGTGTCGGTGACTGGGAATTGAGACACGTTCCGTTACTCGGAGTACGAAACGTACCTCGTTTCCCGTGCTCGGGCTAACTCTTATCCCAAACACAATGCAATATGCATGACATGCATGAAATGCAACTAAGATACACCCTAACATGCAACATGCTATGAAATGGCATACAC
Organism: Camellia sinensis; assembly: GCF_004153795.1. Taxonomy (NCBI): domain Eukaryota; kingdom Viridiplantae; phylum Streptophyta; class Magnoliopsida; order Ericales; family Theaceae; genus Camellia; species Camellia sinensis. Next base: position 1,384,624 of record NW_021026823.1, on the reverse strand, counting down.
GATGCACGGGATAATATGGCATACACAATGCGCTAACATACGGCCTAGCATACACAATGCTATGAAATGAAATGGCATACACAATGCATGAGGGACTTACACCAACATGAGTGGACCTCAGCCACACTCACATAGGAGGCCATGAGATGAAAAATGAGACAACTCGGAATGCGTGCACATATGCATGCAAACTGAGGACCGACCCTAAGGCACAAAATGCCACTCTAACAAGACATGGAAAGGCATGGAATATGGCATACTAGCATGCAAATTTCAGCAGAAAAAAGTGATGTAAAACAGCCCCGAAACATGAAAGCATGGCACCCGAAGCATGGAATGAGACCCGAAATGCAAAACTAGGCATACGCAATGACCTATAGCTATACAAAGTATGCATTATTCGAACATGAAATGTAAAGAAAGACTCAAGAAAGTCCCAAAAAAAGCATATTTACAGTTTTAAGGAAGGCCAAACAGCGAACACAAATGGGGCTAAGCTAGCATGCAAAAATGGGCCAAAAGGGAGACAAAGAAGGAAGTGATGGCTGCCGGCTCTAAAAAGATGAGGGCCCTTCAACAATGTTGAAGAGGGACCCAAAATATGACCTTTTACAGTTTATGATCAAACCCAAAATAGTGCACAAGCATGCTCAAAATACTATGCAAAACAAGGCCAAAAAGAGAGCTATAACACAAAGTACAAAAAGGATGCCTCAAAAAGTAAAAGACCCTTAATAAAACATGAAGAGGGGGTCAAAATAAGGCCATTTATAGTTTGGACCAGAGCCCAAAAACAGAAGAACAAGAGGCTAACAAATCATGCAAAAATGGAGCTAAAAGAGAGATACAAAGGCAAGTGGCAAATGGAAGCCTTAAACAGTGATGAGCCCTTTAACAATATTTAATAAGGGCTCAAAATAAGCCACTTTACAGTTTATGACATAGCTCAAAACAGTTTATACATAGGCCTAAAATACTATGCAAGGAAATGGCATAAAAGAAAGGTAAAGAAACAAGTGCCACAAGGAAGCCTCAAATAGTGAGAGGCCCTTAAACAAACATGAAATAGAGCTCAAAAAAATGATATTTTCAATTAGGGTCGGAGCTCAAAAAAGTAAGCACAAGGAGCTAGAATATGAACCAAGAAAAGGGTCAAAAAGGGGAGAAGAGGACTTACCCTTGAAGACTAGTCTTTGACAGCCTTTTGGACCAAAATGCAGCACTCCTAGGCTCTGAAGAACAACCTCAAGCTACTGGAATGGAGGATGGAAGGGTGGGGCTATGGGTTGGTGAAGAACCAAGGGGGTTTTTAAGGCTTAGAGTAGAGAGAGAGAGAGATTTAATGTGAGAGCTCTAAACCAAAACTTTCTAACCCCTAAACCAGAGCTGGGAGGCTGGTTTTATAGGCAAAAGAGGGAAAGAAAAGGGGGGAAAATGGGGGGGGGGAAATGAATTCAAGTTTCCCCCCAAAAAGTTGGCCCCCGGATACAAAATCTGGGAGGAAAAGAGATGCATATTTGAACTGTACCTGTAGCAAGGAGCAAGGCCAGCTGGTTATCCAGGTTGCAGGTGGCCGGCCGGCTACTTCCCATGGCCGGTCAGCTAGGGGTCAAAAGGTCCAAGAACAATTGCTGGCCGGCCACCACATATTGGTGGCCTCCCATGTGTGCTCAACACAATCATGTAGTCAAAAACTGGAGATAGTGAACCAGGAGAGAGAACAACCCACTTTTCAAAGGGGTTCAAAAGGTTCAAAAGCAAATATTGGCCGGCCACCAAATATTGGTGGCCTCCCAGATGTGTACATCACAAATATGGGGTTTAGGGTGCAAAAAAATGGCCCAAGGGTGGTCAACATTGGCTTTGAAGTGGGAAAAAACGGGCGACGGAGGGCGATGAAGGGATAAAGTTGGTTGACAGAACAATTACTGGCCTCCCATCCTTCTATGACCTTCCTAGCAATGAAACAGAGGTCCCTGCCAAAAATGAACCAAAACCGATGCAAAATGAAGGTTCGAGGGCCGAAACGCGCAGCCCGGGGCCCTGAAAACTGACTGTTAGGCACCGGGAGTGGTGTTCGACCACGAAGTCAGTTTCTCGGACCACAGTGTCCTCAAAAGGGAGGATATAAGACATATGCCAAAAACCGGAGCAAACGGAGATGGTTAAGCGGTCCCGAACCAAGGCACACGACCAACGGCTCCGAAAAATCGAAAACTGGACTCCAAACGGGCAAAATGGTCTATGACCACGAAACGTAGCCTACGGCCACTGAGAGATGATCTACGAGACCTCTCCCTCCCTTCGCAAAGAGAAAACAAAGAAAACAGAGCCTGATTCGCAAACCGAGGCAAGACACGAAAGAGCCCAGAAGTCCGGAGGCAAGGCTCGCAGCCGAGACTCTGAAACTTCTGAACGAGCACAATATGCACCATCACCGAGTGCTCAATCGGTGACGTCTGAGTCTTAAGGTCGGTCAAAAATGGGGTGTCTACAATTATAAATTATAATTTTTTTATTGGTTTTTATTTAATTTTTAGCTACTACTTGTGTGTTAGTCGTGGAAAAGCACCTTTTCGGAGATATTATTAATGAATTTTTGGCTACAAATGTGTGCTAGTCGTGCAAAATAGGGTTTGGGCGACTAACCAAATTTTGGTTGCTAAATCTGTTTGCTTTATCGACTCTAATTCAGTAACCAAAAGGGCCAAAATCGTTTGGAGGGAATATTTAATTTTTCATAAATATATTACCGACCAAGCCCAAAATAAAGTTTGGTCGGGAATAAACATTTCGTGGTTTTATTTCCCTCTCTCTCTCTCACTCCCGTCTCTGTCACTGTGCTGTTTCCATCTCCATTTCGCCTCCCTCCAGGTATGTCCTCTATTTCACCTCTCTCTCTCTCTCCCTCTCGATTTGTTTCTCCTTCTCTGTATGGCCTCTCGATTTCCATCTTTCTCTCTCGCGCTGTTTACGTTAGTTTTTGATTGGGTCTCACTCACGCCTCTGCCCTTTTCTCTACAGCTTTGTCTCCATCGCCATCACCGCAAGTTCATCAGGATCATCGCATAGTCTCCCTCCCAGGTATGTCCTCCATTTTGCATCTGTCTCTCCCTCACTCTGTATCTCCCTCTCGATTTCCCTCTCTCTTTCGGTCTCTCTCTGTTTACACACACACACATACATACATACATATATATACACACACACAGAAATCAGAATGTGAATGTTGGAAATTAGGGCATTGTGATTGAAATTAAAATTTAGGGCAATGCTTGGGTTGAGATGTTTTCGAAATTAGGCTAATGGTATTCAATTTGGGTGTACAAATTACAGAAATGCTGAAATTAGGCCAATCAATTACCATATGTGATGATCTTATATATATATATATATATATATTTTTTTTTTATTTCACTATTTTATTTTCTAAGATGGAATTGCTCTATTTGTTCTCTCTCTTCTTCCTTTGCATTTCTTCCCCATCTTCAGTAGCCCATCACTAACCCTATCCATACCACTTATTTTTCTATGTCTATTTCCAACCCTTTGTAGTTTTACTCAAAATGAGGTCTGAGTCTGAGTAAAAAATTATAATTTCATATTTTTCTATTTCAATGGAAAATTTCAAATTTAAGTCCAAATTGTCAAGCTTTGAGTGGTTGTAGCTAGGAATTGGGGTGAATGATAGTTTGAAATTTTTGGATAAAAGCAACTGTGTCAAGCTCTGATTGCATAGAAATTTGAGTAAAAAGGGATGTATCTCCCTTGAATTGAGTCAAAATTAGAGTAAAACTAAATTTGGTATAGATGTCAATAAATGACTAGGAATTGGGGTGAACGATAATTTGAAATTTTTGGATAAAAGCAATTGTGTCAAGCTCTGATTGCATAGAAATTTGAGTAAAAAGGGATGTATCTCCCTTGAATTGAGTCAAAATTAGAGTAAAACTAAATTTGGTATAGTTGTGAATAAATGAGTGGGTAGAATTTTAACTTACTCAAATTTAAGTTTTCAGTCAAGATTTAAGTAAGGTTTAAAATGTCATAACTCAGTGGAGTGAGGGTGGCTGCCATTGTGTAACCTTTTAGGTTCACTTTAGATCTTATTTTGATAATTTCAATCGTTTATTTTTTAAATTACATCAAGTACAATATATTTATATAAAATTTAATTGACTAACGAAAAACTGAATGATAAGTTCGATTTTAAGAATAAAACTTAATACATATGTGATTTGATTGAAGAACTATTATTAATATCCGATCAATTTGATTTTTTTATATCAATGTTGTACTGATATATTTTAAAAAGTAATCAGTTTTAATTATCAAAATAGGATCTAAAATGAACTCAAAAAACCGCACAACAGTTTTTGTTGTGCATCTCAAGTCCTAACTCACCACTAATTGTTATTACACCTAACAACTTGCTACTCTCCGCGTAAAGTTCATATCCAGCTCCCTTTTCACTTCAACTCTCAATCATTCATTTTACCAGTTAAACTAATATATAATGAACGGTTCAGATCATGTGTGACTGAAGAAGTGTGGAATTTATAAATAAATAAATTACTTTATAACAGTTTACTTTGCCCAGAATTGGGGCCATAGCATTTACCATATGTTGTACATTAATTATGGGCATAGCATTTACCATATATTGTACATTAATTATGGGCATAGCATTTACCATAGGCTGAGGAAGTGTGTGTGTGACTGTATGTGTTCATGTGTGACTGTATATATTAAAATGTGTGTGTATATATAAACTGATCTGTCTATGACTCATGTTATGCTCTATGTAAGAGATGGTTGGGTAATAGGACACAAAACTGATTTGTGTGTTGCAACAATCCAAGGCTGCCAAGTTATAATGATAAATCACTCTCCCATGAGCTATGCATTTCTTTTTTGAAATGCATCTGTAACTGAGGATTCACCAAACAAACATGTAATGAGAGGCAAGGAGAGCGACTCATCCAAGCAGATATATTTGCAGATTTATTGGTTATCATTGTAGTATTCCATAATTTCAAAGGGCCTCCATCAAAAATTATTTGGTGTTTTTGAAGCGTTGCTTCATACTAGAACCTGCAGTTGAAATAAAGAACTTGCAGTTCAAAGAACATTAGTGAATCAATTAGAAATGATACAAGAATGCATACAATGTGAAAGGAAAGACATAAGTTCGCAGGCATTATGGAGTGCAAGCACTTGTTTTATGAAAATAGGAGTCAAAATTTCTGTTTGATGAATGAATAAAATGCTCTCAGTGTTTGTTATATGCCCTTCCAAATTGCAAGGGATAGCTGCAAGTTCGCAAGCATTATGGAGTGCAAGCACTTGAGTAAATTTTGAGTTGACGTTCACAGTTTAGTTGAATTGTGGAGACCACTTGCTTCTATTTAATGTTAATAATTTTAAGTAGTGCCCTACATTGGTTTATTCTAGAAGAAACTTGTTTAGTAGCTAATGGTCTATACTGAGTTGATGAAGAATCGGCCAGTTCAGAAAAGCCACTTATCTCATGAAGATTTTGGTGAAATAACTTCTGTATGGAACTTCTACATGTTATGCATTCTTTTCTATTCCCTATTCTTTAATTATTCTTATTAATATTTTCATCCTTGGAATTTGATTATTATTGTTTATCATGCAGATTGCTCTAGTAAAGTCCTCATGTGAATTCATGTCAAAAGAACTTAAGCATTGGATGATTCCAGACAAGGTAATTTTTTTCTAAATCTAAACCCAAAACTGTCATATACCATGTTGTCTTGGTAATCATTGACTCAGAATTATGTAATGCAAACAGGCTCTATTGAGTTATTTAGTTACAAAGATCAAATAAGAGTTAGATAATATTCATTCAGCTCAAACTAAAATAAGAATAAAAAAACATTGTATGACATGAAAGATGAGACAAAGCACACTCGTGGATATTCATCTATCTCTACAGGTGTCTTTAGTAGATGGCAACTCAATCAACTCAAAATCATGTAATGCAAAGTATGCTGCAGAAGACTAGAGAGGAACCAATTGTGTTTGATGCTCTTGGCAAAAGGAAAAGTTTGTTGAAACATTCCCTTCTGGATTTGTGGGGGCATATTAAAATCAAAGAAATACAAACAAATAGCATGTATGCATAAAAATGCATGTAGAATCACATATACTGCTATCTCACAGACATGCCACTTAGAAAGAGTCATGTAACGCCCTCAAAAAATATACCCATTATATATATCATTGACATGCATTATTTAAAGAAAACACTTTAATAATTCATTATAATATCCATCAGAGTCTTACTAAACAAAAGCATTACATGTAACATCAAAGTCAATGCCCTACCGGCTTACATCTTTCCAAGCCAACACTTGGTCACAAAGTATGAGTTCTAACTCAAATATAAATAAAGCCCTAGGCTTGAGTGTTTACATGTACTAGCAATGAAAAACAAATAACTAAAAATAGTCTTCAAACTTAGAAAGAGTCATCCAAAAAAGTTGAATAGACGTGACATGTTGCAAGATCTACAAGTCATGTCAACTCCCTGGAAAAGAATTTGAAATTCATGTCCAGACACCCTAAGTTATTATTCATTCTTCCACAATATCAGAGTAGCTTTGAGAACTCTGTATGGATATGGGGCACATTTACTATCCCAATGCCTGTATTTTTAGGAATCTCTAGCCGGAGCCTCTGGCACTGAGTTGCCCTTCTTTTTATACTATAACAATTAGCATTAATAAGAGAAGCTGCAAGATGAAAATTCCATACAGGTCCATTTGGAAGCCCTCAGTAATCTAATTTAATTATGCTCAAGTCTTATTTTCAGTCAACTATTGGTTTAGTTTTATAAATACATTAGGCTGCTGATTTTCTGCACAAATTTGCATGAAAGATGAAAGATGACATGAAAGATAATATGAAAGATAATATACATTAGGCTGCTGATTTTCTGCACAGAGTTTCTAACAAACTCATTTTTTTTTTGTGTTGCTCATGAATAAGATTTATTTTCCATTTTTTTTTCTATAACTCATTTTTTTGTTATGATAATGATTGGTCTTATGAATCTCAATTACATCGTAAGAATAAGATTTAGATCAAGCTGTAACCCTCTCCTTTTTTTTGTGATCTTTCTTTTCCAGTGTTATCTCTTGATCCAGTCATTGGAGCTATTGCAGCTGGATCCTAGTGTATCAGAAATTTAGTTCTTGCTTTTGTTGGAGCTTCGAGTAATATTATGTAAGTTGATGAGTAAAATAGGTGTTAATAACCTTGTATACTATGTTGTTTGATGCATAATTTGATCTTGTCTTTGTAATAGTTGATCTTGTCTTTGCATATTTATCAGTTAATTCATGTGACACAAAATAGATCTAGAACTAAAAATGCCAATCCAACATCAGGCATCAGGCAGATCACTAAAACAGATCCAGCCCACTAAAACAGATCCAGCATCAGGCAGAATCAAAGCGCTCCTGTGACAGACCATTCCACAAATAGCAGCATGCAACAAAACATCAAAAGTCAACAATAGCAGTAGAAAATACTCATCAACAGCAGCAAATCTGTCAGCTTAAACAGATCAGCAAACAGTTCAAGGTCGGTAAACATATTCCTTTTGTCCCATGTAATTTATTTGTCTAATTTATTTAATGTAGTTCATGCGTTATAATGTATTTTACAACAGGCATATCATACTTTATAGTGTTACTACAATTATTGCAGATTGGAAAATGGTTCCTGGCTTAAAGACTGGTCGGCTTCAGAAAAAGACACTCACGCAGCCAGAAACAGACTCGCCGGCTGCTATTCTTTTAGGATTACCCGTTGCTCCATCTCATGTTCTCCCCGTCCGATCAAATGTGGGACCATCTCATCATGCCACTGCCAACCAATGGTTGATTCTGATGAGACACAAGCCCCATCTGAAACGCAGCCGAGTGGCGTAGATAAGATTAAAGTGTATCAAATTTGTCAATTATCACTTGCCATTGCTATTGTTTTTTTGTAGGCAATTTGTAGCCAATTTTCGTGTTGTTATTTTGTTAACAGAGACTTCGAAGCCCCTACGTGTACCCGGACCGACACTTGGAAAAGGCATACAAAAAATAATTAGAGCCAAGAAAGGGGAAAAATGTTATGTTTACATCGATCGTGGGTTGAATGCAATGACTGGCAAGTATGCCACTCCAGCAACTAACGAGTTAGGAATTCAAATTAGAACTTTGTGCCCTGTGAAAGATGTGAAGTCATGGCTGGATCTTGATGAGACTACAAAAGCTGCCGTCATCCAAGCTGTTCTTGTAACTAATATTACTTGTCCACAAGATGTAATTGTATTATGTATGCTTATAAAAAAGACTATTATTTAATGATTACAATTTCCATTTGTTATGCTTGTAGGACAAGTTTCAAATTAGAGACGATTTCCACAATGACTTACAAGCACAAGAGATTGTGAATAAGAAGGCCTATGGATTGTATAAAGATTGGAGGTACACCTTGAAGCAAGAATTCGAATTGTTAGAGGGACTTCCACGTGATGAGATCTATGCTCATCCACCCGTAGGGATGAGTTTAGATGATTGGAAACATTTGATCGATGTGGCATGGCAAGATGCATCTCACCAGGTAAAATAATAGAGTAGATAGAGTACATACATCTATGTGAAAATGTGATATGCCTTAATATTTACCAAAAAATTGTTTACCTGCTTGTCTTATTTTTAGAAATGGTCGAAAGCTGGCAAGAGTAATAGGAGTCAATTGCCGTACAATCATACCAATGGGTCTCGCTCATTTCCTATCGCAATGGCTGCTATGGTGAGTTTGATTTTTTTTAAACTTGAATCCATTATATGTTGTTTGGATATGAAAATGTTATGTTGTGATACATATATATATGTTAAACTCTATTAGTAAACATCTACTGTCTGCAAAAAATGTCTGGAAAAAATCTGTTAATGATACCCTTGCCACATGTTTGCATTCGAAATCTGTCTAAACTATACTCTGTTTTTCATTCCAAATCTATCTCGTCAAATCTATTTCAATTCCAATTGAAAAAATCTGCAAAAATCTGTTTGACAAAATCTGGTTGGAAAAATTTGACGTACAATCTGTTTGCAAATGAATGTTTGAACAAATCTGCAAAGTCTGTAAAAATCTGTTTGAATTCTGTTTCAATTGTGTTTGAAAAATTTTGTACACACACGTTAGAATACACATAATATGAAGTGATTATAAGTGGCTATCAGTAGATGACTGACGTGTGATTGTATGCATGAGCAGATTTTGGTTTACCATGATATATCATTCAACTTTGTTCAATCAGTTCAAGTCAAATACGATATCCACATATGTTGGTCAAATCAAATACAATGTTCATTTGCATAAGTTCATATGTTGAGTGGCGTCATGATGGTGACTTTCCTCATTTACGCACTTGTCACGACCCAAACCCGGCCCTATGGGTTTAGCACCGTAACCGGCCAGTAATCCGAGATTACCAAAGGCCTGCAGAACAGTAATACAGTAAAACAGAGTACAGGGCCTGGCGGAAGCCAATACAGTAATGAAACAATGCCCAATGAGTGGCATCATGATGGTGACTTTCCTCATTTACGCACTGGACCTTTAGAGGGTTTTACATATTTCTTATTTTCCGATTCTAAAATTTTATTTTTCTATCAGATTTTGCGTCTGTCACACTTCAATTCTTGTATATAAGATGACTACAATGTAATTCTTGTATATAAGGTGAGTTTAGGGATCTACGTCCATTGCCACATATGAAATTTGTGTAAACTAGAATATTGCTGCCTCTATTTCCAAATCTCGCTACAAATCTGTCTGAAAATCTGGCTGCAAATCTGTCCATAATCTGTCTAAAAATCTGTCCAGAAATTTGTTTAAAAATCTGAATCTGAAAATTTTATTTTTCCTGTATCTGTCTGCAAAGAATCTGTGTAAACTACAAATATGTCTACAAAAACTTTGTTATCAAACAAATCTGTTTGCAACAAATTTGTATCCCAAAATCTACTTAAAGTGTCATTGATTTATACGTTGATGTGTTAACAGGTTGCAAAAAATGGAGAGTTGGATTTTCCAAAGTTCTATGAGGACAACCACACTTCAAAGAAAACGAATGACTAAATCCATCCGAAATGCCGTGAGCTGCATGTAAGTATGTGACAAGGAAATATATGTATTCAATATGACTGTACTTAGTACCCAATAATACATATATGTTGCCAAAGTTTTCTTTGTCTTATTTATTTGCAATGATAGCAAGAGATGGTCAATGTACAAGCGGCTGCCATCAAGTCGGGGACGTCATTGGCACAGGAAGAGCTTCCAAGGCAAGTGCTTGAACAGAAGAAAAGGTACTTGCTTGGATTTGGGAGTGGCCCACAACCCTCTACCATATTTGCATCACGAGCACACGATAAGGACATGGAGGCAATGCGAGCTGAGGTGGAGGCACTTCGTGAGGAGCAGCAAAAGGATCATGACGAGTTAATGAAAGAGCGAGAGGAGCGCGAGAGATGTTACAATGAGCTGTTGAAAGAACGAGAGGAGCGCATTCAATTATCCAATGAGATGTTGAAAGAGCGGGAGGAGGGACAAAAGGCAAGGGACGAGACAAATACAAAGGTCGAGCATCTCAATAACGTAGTCGCCAAACTGTCACAACTCTTGGGAATCTAAGTTGGGCATCCGACGTTTGTTTTTTGGTAAGAACAATTTCATTAATGTCACACTTACTTTGTTTAAATATGTTCGCTTGAAGAGTTGAAAATGTCATCAATTTGTGAGTTATTTGGGGTTAATGATTTCTTGTGTAGTTACTAGAGTTTGGTATTGAGTTTTCTTAACAATGAACTTGTATTTAAAATATGTACATGATTAAGATTAACTATAGTAGAAACATGTTAAAAAAACATAGCGAATTTCAATCTTCGTTTAGAGTAACATGTAAACTTCAACAGTGGTATTTTGAATAGTAAATCGAATATGTGTTTAAAAGTAATAGTAACCTTCCCGGTGACAAAAGTGACACGTTGGGACAGACGGTACGTAAATAGCACGCCTACGTTGGGAATTAGAGTTGAAAATATTATAAACTTAGTCGAAAAAAGGGGTTCAGGGGGCGAAAATGCAAAGCAGCCCCCAAAACACTGTTTTCTAATAACGGGAAGCTTCCCGGTGATAAATGTGACATGTA
>NW_021026823.1:1358344-1371691 GCF_004153795.1 Camellia sinensis | reverse complement strand
GGGATACGTAGGCAACTTCATTCTGAAGTCCAGCCGTAAAACACTTCAAATCTGACTGTGTCCATGTGATGGTTTTGGTCATCTTTGTCTTCTCTGTATCCGAGAATTTGGTTGTGTTCGTCACTCTGAGGACTGACTACAATGTGCTGCGGGGCCATTCAGACAAGGGGCAACTTTCCGTTGCCATTCAATGCGCTGTGGTGCCGTCCAAACAAGGGCCAACTTTCCGTTGCCATTCAATGCGCTGTCGTGCCGTCCAAACAAGGGGCAACTTTCCGTTGCCATGCAGTGTCCTCCAAGCAAGGGGCGATTTTCCTTCAGATCTAAGGTTGTGCATCTCAAGAGTAGGTTCCGTGCTCGTTGAGTAGTGGTCGTTTGCGAAAATAGTTTTTGAGAATTTTTTTTAATGAGGTTGACTAGTTCTCTCGAAAATTATTCCATTCTTTTAAAACTAGACCGTTTCTTGGACCCAAAAAGGAAACTTTTCAGTGCTCATAACCTAACTTGCATGATTTCAAATCAAAAAATCGAACAAGCATGTTAATCTAACTCTCATGTCGGTCAAAAATTGTTTTAGTCGAAAACCAAAACAAAAAAAAATTGGTCAAAATGATGAACTAGGGGCACAGTTGAGTCAGGCTTCCTGTCTTTTCCCCGTTGCCAATGCCTTTGCCAGAAAGGGCACCATACTTGCCAAGAAGGGCACTCTCCCTGCCAGAAAGGGCACAACTGAAACTGTCAACAAAAGAGCTGAAAGCTCTCTCATCCTCCAAGCAACGAGGTATCAAGCCAAGTGCGAAGCACGAACTGAAATGGATCAAGATATCCCACTCCCTCGTCTGGACAGATCTAACCACGTCCAAACTGCCTGGCAGAGCATCGACAGCCGATGTCAGCTGCAGATTCGCTACACGCTTAGTTGCAGCACAACCCCTCTGTGGGAGGAACTCACTAGCTGCGCGCAGAAAAAGAAGAATCTAGCTGAGTGCTAGGGGCAAGAGCCCACAACTTTTTGTTTATCCATCAACCACCCTGGGGAGGGATAAAAAATGAGAGATTAAAGAATAGAGAGATGTGCGCTGAGAGGAAAAGTGAGAAAAGGGTTTTGTGAGAAAAACCGAGCTTGAAGGCCGAGTGATGTGAGAATCACAAATGAGAAAGGGTGGGAAACAATACCCAGAGAAACAGGCTCCCTGTGCGCATCTGAGTGTCGTGTCTTTATGTTTTACCTCGATTCTTGTCTTGAGTCATTTTTTTTTTAGTGTCTGTATTTGTGTTTAGGTTGTTTACGTTTTGTTTTCCGTTGTTGAGTCGTAGTGCGTTGTGTTCAGTCATAGGCTCAATACCCGGTCGAGAACTCATTTATCATTTTCAAAAAAAAATCGTTTTGTGCTCAGAGTGCTGTGCCATTCTGCACATTTATGCAAAACAAGATTCTTTCTTTCATAAACCGCAAGGCTCAACCCAGGTCATGTCGGAACAGTAAAACCAGGACCTATCTGAAGCTATATTAGTTCCGGACTACAAAGCAAAAGAAAAGAAGGAAAAGGTCGGGTATCTGAGTTTGTTTCAACTTCGGTAAGTTCCGAGACTACATTCCGTGTGTACCTCTTCAAGTCTTGCCAATGCTCCGAAGTACGAGTGTGCCTCTACCTCAAGCTCAAGATCAAGTTTGCTTCAACCCAGAATGGCGATCAGAAGTGCCGTCCTTGAGTACTAGTCTCTGCCAGAGGCACCTTAGCTATGTTTGCAATGAGTTCCTAGGAGACCAACTGCGACGGTGGAAACTAGAATTCGAATGGCTGATGCCTAGAACGCAAAGGTTCGGGATTTCCGAGACTAAAGTCTGGTTTAAATACCCAGAGGCGTGTCCTCGGCTTGAAATCTGTATGGAAGCCCCATAGGTTGAGATAGCGGGTATGCACCTCAATTCTGGATACTGAACCAACCTAGTCTGTCACCCCGTTGGAGAATAGGGAAAGTTGTGAATATGATCAGGAAGAAAGGCAACGTCCAAAGTGTTCTACATGAAGAACCCTTGTCAGTATTTCAGAGCCTTTGTACTGTAAGTTGAAGGTAAGTGTTCGAAGAGCACAAGGGAAGATCCCCATCGGAGAAGAGCAGTTCACCGCCACTCACCTCATGAGGTGCTTTCTAAAGCGCTGCTTTGTCCATTTATTGCTTTCCTTAAGCATCATGCATTGTAATGCATTGTACTTATTAAGTTTCTTTCTCATTCATGCACGATATTGTATGTACGGTTCATTCAAAGAAGTTCCGTTTGAGATCATTTATTTATTGTATCAATCACACTCCATTCAGTTAGTGTATCAATCACACTTCATTTATTTAGTGTATCAATCACACCTCATTCACCGTTAGTGTATCTATCACACTTTCTTACTTCACTTTTGTGTATCTATTGCACTCTCACTCAGTGTATCAATCACACTTCACTCATTTTGTGTATCTATCACACACATTCTCGTTTTCTGTATCACACTTTCAGTGTATCAATCACATTTCAGTGATTTAGTATATCAATCATACTTTGTTCACTAAGTGCATCTATCACACTTCGTGTTCAAATTTAGTATATCTATCATACTCTGTTCACTAAGTGCATCTATCACACTTTGTGTTCACCTTTAGTACATCTATCATACTCTTTTCACTAAGGGCATCTATCACACTTCGTGTTCACCTTTAGTATATCTATCATACCTGTTCACTAAGTGCATCTATCATACTTTGTGTTCACCTTTAGTATATCTATCATACCTGTTCACTAAGTGCATTTATCACACTTTGTGTTCACCTTTAGTATATCTATCATACTTTGTTCACTAAGTGCATCTATCACACTTCGTGTTCACCTTTAGTATATCCATCATACTTGTTCACTAAGTGCATTTATCACACTTCATGTTCACTTTTAGTATATCTATCATACTCTGTTCACTAAGTACATCTATCACACTTCGTGTTCACTTTTAGTATATCAATCATACTTTGTTCACTTGGTGCATCTATCATACTTTGTGTCCATGTTTAGTGTATCAATCACACTTCATCACCTTTTGTGTATCCATCACACTTTGCTCGCTTAGTGCGTCTAGTACACTTTGCGTTCACCCTTGTGTATCTATCACACGCTCACCTAGTGTATCCATCACACTTTGCTTCATATAGTGTATCCATCACACTCGCTTCACTTTGTGTATCTATCACACGTGCTCACTTTTGTGTATCTATCATACACGTTCACTTTGTGTATCTATCACACTATACTTACTTTGAGTATCTATCACACGCTAGCTTTGTGTATCTATCACACTTTACTTGCTTTGTGTATCTATCACACGCTCGCTTTGTGTATCTATCACACTATGCTCACTTAGTGTATCTATCGCACATGCTTACTCACTTTGTATAATCTATCGCACATGTTCGTGAAGATTTCACAATTTTCAAACCGGCTTCGCGTAGCGTATAAGTCCAATTATCAAAGTCTTCCTGCATATCATTTGCATCCTGCCCTTGAACTACGCTGGTTTGATTCCTTGCAAAGGGATACGTTGGCAGCCTGTGGGCACAACCATTTATTTATCGGTATTTTGTTTGTTTGTCCAAGTCTTCGGCCTTGTCAAAATTGGGTCATCTCTAGGCATTGACATTCACTCAAGTCACTTCTTGACTTCTGAGTTTTGCCAAAGAGGGGCAACTGTAGACACCCCATTTTTGACCGCCCTCAAGACTTGGGAGTTACTGATGGTTTACTTGGTGGAGAAAGGTGTGCTGGACAAAGTTCAGTTTCTTCGGCAAGGAGAGAGACAAATCAGAGTCAAATCCCAACTTCATACCCCTTTTGGACCAAAACAATCTTGATCAAAAGATTTTAGATCTTAAAATTCTCTCTTTCAAAATGTTTTGAAAATAAAGTTTCTACAATGTTCCGAGGCTCACATTTTGTCAAATGATGCGATTTTCGATAAACCGAGCAAGGACAAAGTGGAAATGAATGAAAGAGAGATGAAATCTTTGAAAAATCTTTCAAAACACTTTGTTTAGGGGTTTGGAGTTGAAGAAAATAGGAAAGGAGAGGAGAAAACTAGTTTGGGAGAAGTTCGGCATGAATCTGGGTAAGAGAGAGTCGAGTAGCCCTCGCTGAATCGGGCTTATTCATCTACATACTTGGATTTTAGCTATGAGGCCACCACCGTTGGAAAGCTTACTTCCGGGGCTTCATTTTGCACTCAAGAATCTCCTAAACCCAAGTTCGGGTGGGGGAGTTATGATTGGTTGAAGTTGGGCATCATCCCGGTTGGATCGAATCTGCGCGGCTTCACCAAAATGGGCATAACTTTTTCCAAAGGAGGAATTTTAATGCAAGGTTTGCGCCATTGGAAAGCTAACTTCTGGGGCTTCAATCTGGACACCCACCAGCCACTTTTTGACCTTGGCAGCCACCTATCGGCCATCCATTTAGCCGACCGGCCAGAACAAATAGCAGGCCGGCCATTTTTTGTGCCGACCAGCCATTTATTTGGCCGATGACCCCCTTTCATGGCCGATATGACCCTTTTTCACCCCTCAAGCATGGTGCATGCCAGCTGTGCCAGCTGGAGTGCACAGACCCATCCCCCTATGCACGGGTGTGGCTATTTTGCACTTTTGACCACCTTTGACCCCTCTTTTTGCACCCTTTGCTCAAGGCTTCATGAGGAAGCCTTGACCCCTTATCTTGGCTTCCTCAAGAAGCTTGGCCAGTTGTCTTAGCTTCCTCTAGAAGCCTTGACCTCCTTTGCCCCCTTTGCCCCTTTCACTTAGCTTCTTTGAGAAGCTTAAACCATTTCCCTTTGTCTATATAAGGAACCCTCTTCTCCCATTGTCAAAGGTTGGTGATTTGGAATGAAAAACTAGAGCTTATACATATATATATATCTGATATATACACCCTCTTTCCTTATATTTTACTCTCTCTCCTCCCTTGTGTGTGTTTTGTGGCCTAAAAGTGCATTTTTACCTTAGTAGTCATATTTTGAGCTCCTTTTCATGTTTGATTAAGGGTCTTTCTCGGTTTGAGAACAGAAGCTGTCACTTGCTTCTTTATCTCTTTTTTAGGCCAATTTTTGCATAGTATTTTAGGCCTATTTGTGAGTTGTTTTGGACTTTACCATAAACTGTAAAATATCTTTTTTTGAGCCCCTCTTCAACATTGTTGGCGGGATCTCCTCTGTTTGAGAATAGAAACTGCCACTTGCCTCTTTACCCCTCTTTTAGGCCTTTTCTTGCATGATAGTTTGGCTTATTTGTGATTATTTTTGTGGCTTGATGTAAACTGTAAAGTGCCCTGTTTTGAGCCCCTCTTCAACTTTGTTGAAGGGCTCTTTTCCATTTGGGGCCAGATTCTGTCCCTTTGTATTTAATCTCTCTTTTAGTGCCATTTTTGCATGATAGATTAGCCCTATTTGCATTCATTTTTGGGATTTGTTATAAACTGGAAATATGCATATTTTGGGACTGTCTTACATCTGTCTTCATGCTTCATGATTAAATAATGCATGCTTTGTATAGCTATAGGCCGATGCGTATGCCTAGTTTTGTGTTTCGGGGCCATTCCATGCATCGGGTGCCATGTTTCCATGATTCGGGGCTGTTTTGTATCACATTTCAGTGCTGGAATTACATGCTTGTATGCCATATTTCATGCATTGCCATGCCTTGTTAGAGTTGCATACTATGCCTTAGGTTTGGTCCTCGGTTTGCGTGCATGCGTGCACGCGTTTCGAGAGTCTCATTTTCATCTAACGGCCACTAATTTTGGCATGCTTGCGAGCTATCCATGTTAGTTTAAGTCCATCATCGCATGTTGTTGCATGCCATGTTTGCTTGCATGTTTAGGTTGCGCGCCTAGTATACATTGCTCATTTGCATGTTCATGTTGCATACTTAGCCTCCATGCCTAGGTTGCATTTCATTGAGCATGCATCCCTTGCCTCTTGATCAATCATGATAGGGGCATGTAGGGACAGACGGTACGAAACTAGGACACCTACGTTGGGAGTTAGGGTTGAAAATATCACAAACTTAGTCAAAAAAAGGGGTTCGGGGGGCGAAAATGTAAAACAGCCCCCGAACCACTATTTTTACGTAACGGGAAGCTTTCCGGTGACAAATGTGACATGTAGGGACAGACGGTACGTAAATAGGACATCTACGTTGGGAGTTAGAGTTAAAAATATCATAAACTTAGTCGAAAAAAGCGGTTCGGGAGGCAAAAATGCAAAACAGCCCCTGAATCACTGTTTTTACGTAACGAAAAGCTTCCCGGTGACAAATGTGACATGTAGGGACGGACAGTACATAAATAGGACACCTACGTTGGGAGTTAGCGTTAAAAATGTCATAAACTTAGTCGAAAAAAACGGTTCGGGGGGCGAAAATGCAAAACTGCCCCCGAACCACTGTTTTTACGTAACGAGAATCTTCAAGGAGAAAAATGTGACATGTAGGGATGGACGGTACGTAAATAGGACACCTACGTTGGGAGTTAGAGCTAAAAATGTCATAAACTTAGTCGAAAAAAGCGGTCCGGGGGGCGAAAATGCAAAATAGCCCCCGAACCACTGTTTTTACATAACGGGAAGCTTCCCAGTGACAAATGTGACACGTAGGGACGGAAGGTATGTAAATAGGACACCTACGTTGGGAGTTAGAGTTAAAAATGTCATAAACTTAGTTGAAAAAAGCGGTTCGGGAGGCGAAAATGCAAAACAGCTCCCGAACCACTGTTTTTACGTAACGAGAAGCTTTCCGGTGACAAATGTGATATGTAGGGACGGATGGTACGTAAATATGACACCTTATTAGTTATGTGGCACAATATTTTTGGTATGTAAATAGGACACCTTATTTTGGTAATACTATAGTTTGTTTAACTCTTTCCTTATTAGTTAAACGTGGCACAATATTTTTGAAAATTTGTTTAGTGCTTTTGTTGATTGTGGCCCTTTTAATTGCCATAAACACAACTTTTGGCATTAATTCATAGAATCGATGCTTGTCAAGAATTCCATGTTTGGGTGTCTTTCATTAATTAATAGCTATTACTCTCCTTGGCTTTTAATGTTTGAAATTATTACAGTTGCTATATAGGCACCAAACTAATGAATTTTATTTTTTTTTTTTTGCAGATGGTTTTGGACATACAAATGTGGATATATAATTTTTTGACAATTACGGGAGGGCATTATTTTTGTACCTCTATCCGTATATATAGTGGTTCGTACAAATTACTCTTTTGGTGTGGTAGAAATTAGCATAGCACGTGGTACAAAATAGTTTTGGGGCAGTACAGATTAAATTTTTGTTGTGGCGCATATGTTCTTTTTGTCAATTAATTTGGTTATTCCTGTATTATGTATGGATTTAAATTATTGACGTTGGATTAGACTTGGAGTGTATGGAATTTGAATTATATATAGAAATTGGATGTTGAAGATTAATTTTTTGGATGCTTGGAATTGAAATGTGTGCACGTTGTTGAATGCTGTAATGGTTGATAATATATTTTAGTGTTGATGGATTATATTGTTTATACAGGGTACAGGTTGTACTAATAATGAATACAGATTGTTTACAAATTTTTTTTTTAAAAAAAAAAACAAAATATTGTTTGGCCACCAAATGTTTTGGTAGCGAAATAGGTAATCAAAAGTTTTGGCTACTAATAATTTAGTAGCAAAAACATAACCCAAAACGTTTTTGTGACCAACAAATTAGTAGCTAAAAAATTTGAGAATGAGAGAAAGAAACTATTGGCCACTAAATTTTTTAGTCACGAAAAAAAGGATATCATTTAGCGACTAAAACTTTTGGTGGCAAAAAGTTTTCAAATGAATCTTAATAGGTTTTTGGCTACGAATAGTTTTAATCGGCAAAAGTCACCACCACTAATGACATGGTGGCTAAAAATATGTATTCTATTGGTGACCAAATTATTTAGTCTCTAATAGTTGGTCAAAATTTAACGATAGAACTTTTAGTGACTAAAAATTTAGTAGCGAAAAGGTCACGTTTGCTGACTAACGAAGGATTCGTAGGTAAATGTTCACTTTCAGTGACCAATATTTTCGTAGCAAAAACGAATACCTTCCCCGACTACATGAGCGTAGTAGGCAAAAGTCACATTCGGTGACTAACGATTTTAGTGGCGAAAAGATACCATTTGGCTACTAAAAGAAATTTAGTAGGGAAATGTTTCATTTTTTGGCGACGAAATGAAGTTTGGTTGCCAATACTATCGCCGACAGGGTATAGGCGACGAACTTGGCGACAGGAAAATTTGGTCGGTAAATCGTTTCAGCAACCAAATTTAGGCCTTTTGCCGACCAATAGTTTAGTAGCCAAAAGTGAGGGAAAACACCCAAAGAAGATTATATGTTGGAAAAACAATGAGCAGAGCACATTATGCTTGTTGACTTGGAAAGGAATGATGTTGGAAAGGTTTATACTCCCTTTTACTAAATTATGTTGGTATAAATTTGCGTTTTCCAAAAACTCCCAAGGATAGAGTTCATACACAATGTTTGTCCTAAATTTCTGTGTAAACCTGTTCTTAAATGGATGAAATATCTTGGCAACCAGAGATGAAGGGCGTCCTGCAATGAATATCCTCAACAGAGCTCTCAACATTTTCACTCTTTTCTTGCCTTTCTGATAGATCTATTTCCGAAACTTTGGATTTGAATTGAACTGTTTTAGTTTTTGTTGATCTTGGTTGGTACAATCATCAGAGGCAAGGCCACTAATCGACAAAGGGGGGTCGTAGTGGTAGGGAAGAGGCTACAGGAAGAGTGGATGAGAGGAGAGGCGGCAGCCATGGATGGTGATGGTGATGGTGATGGTGATGGTGATGGTGGAAACTAATGGTTTAAGAGAGTTAGAGTTAGGGTTAGGGTCAGGGTTTTGGGAAATAAATATTTTGGTAATTAAATTTTAAGACAAAAATGTAATTAAAAAAATCATTAAATGTATAAAAAGAAAGGAAGTCGTGTGTGAAAATAGAATTTTCCCAATCTCACCCATGGACCGTGCGGTGAAACTCATAGTTATTTTTGCTATCTGAACATTCATTATTCACGTGAAGTTCAAAATATTGCTAATCCAATGATGTTATCTATGAAGTCAAACAAACATCATCTAAAATGTGTAAAAGCTTTTATTTGTGTATTTACTACTTATCTTCTTAATTAATCATATTTATTTATAATTGTGGAAATTACATCCATCTCTTTGAAGTTTCTAATTTCATAAGAAATTATCGATTTTATCAATAAATTATCAAATTAATTAACAATTTTTAATGATGATAGGAATTTATTTTAATTAGTAATTCAGATAGTTTTATCACTGTATAAGAAAACAATCATGAATTTATTTTTTTAATTAATTTTGTCAAATAAAAAATTCTAACAAAAGAATATTTATAATTTTTTAAAACAACAAATGACAATTCGTATTTTAAACAAATTTTAAAAAATGTATTTATAATTTATCCTATATATCAATTTCAATGATATATACAAACTATCAATTCCACAACCGCCCAAAAAAAGAAAAAAGAAAAAAAAGGTCTAAACTACAGTTCATATTTATTACAATGAGAGAGAGAGAGAGAGAGAGAGAGAGAGAGAGACGAGTGAGTGAGATTTGATGGTGGTTGGTTGGTTTGGTTGTATTATATTATACTATATTATAATATAATAATATTATAGTATTGCATTGAATTGAAGGGTGTCCAACTCCAACGTGCGAATTTGCAGCGGCGACGCTTGCTCCTCCGGTCCACACCTCCTACTTTCTTCTTCTATTTCTTCTTCTTCTTCTTCAATATAAATATATATATATATACAATGGCTTTGGCTTTGGTGAAAGTCTTCACCTATATCCATCTATCTAACCCAATCATCATTGAAAGAAAAGCTCATACCCAGAGATAGATTCCAAAATGGATATCATTAATTTTTTTTTTATATTTTATTTTTCTTTATTTATTTCTACTCTGGTTAAAAAATTTAAAGATTGAGAGGAAATGGGGTGCTCCCCTTCTAGTGGGTCCAACTTAGATTATTAAGTATTAACAGTTATATATGATCGGATTATATTTATTTTAAAAAATAAATGATTTGAGGTTGTTAATATCTAATTGACTTTTCTTTTTTTTTTTCTTCGTATGGCCTCGCCACTCTATTTAGAGATGTCTTATTATTTCTAATAAGATGATTCGTTAACAGATGGCTATCTAAGAGCGGATAACAAATGTGTTTCCAATATTGAGCAGGGTTTCAGGGTCAATTCGTGTAAATGTCCTTACAATCTATTTACCCTGATAATAATGCTGTAAATATAGCATTACAATGCCCTCTACCTAAATAACAATAAAAAAGGAGTTAAGCAATTTGCTATGAATTCTTCTACAACCATTACAAATAAACATCTCAAATTATTGAAGGATGCCTGGGATTTCCCCACTCAGAAGGGGCAACCATCTTGTTGTGTTTAAGCCTGATCAAAAAAAAAAAAAAATCTTGTTGTGTTTAAGGCATAACAAGATTCCCAAATCCAATTAACGATCTTTTGTCACACCTTTTCTTATCCCTTAAACATTGATTTGATTGCAAGATTTATCTCCGACTCTAATCTTGTGAAAAAGAGAGCTTAGCATGAAGGGACACGGGAGAATAAGACAAAGGATTTGGTTTTATATTTGAAACACAAGATTCATCTAGTCCATATGCATTCAATTTGGGTTCGTAAGGTCCCTAATTAGTTCCATTCAGATAATTTGAGTCGTTCATTATTCATAAATCTTTATGTTGAAAAAATTAAATTGATCTGATTATCGTAACCATATGTTTTCATCATATTTCTATATACTTATTTTGCATTATTTTATTTTATTTTCATAGATAATCTACATATAAAAATTTATTAAGATGAATGACTTAAATCATCGTAATAGAATTTGTCATGGATTCCACATTCCCAACCTAGACACATTCCACTCTGGTGTGTGGATTGTAGAAAATATTTTCCCCCTTATATTTCTTGCATTGTTGCGTGTTTGACCTTAGATTAAGGTGTTACTTCCATGTAACCATGAACCACACAACTAATTTAATATTGGTTATATCATAATTTTTTTTTGTAATTTTTTTATTTTATAGTGGTTATCATCTGACGATGCACTAATAAGACTTAATTCATGCATTAATGAATTGAGATATGTTTTTAAGTCATGAGATATATTGATTTTGTGCTTACATTTAAAATTCTCTCTCTTAAATTAGTATCTTTTATTCAAAAAATCAACTCTTTTCAATAAACATCATCCTATTACGATCCACTTAATATGGTGTGGAATCTACCTCTAAATTTTTGTGAAAGAATCCAAACTCTTAGTTTAAATATGATAGTCATCTTAACAAATGTTATACACACACACACATATATATATTTTTTTGATCGGCAAAAATGAAATCTTTATTGATGAAACATACAGAGTGCAATATTACATCAATAAAGAGGAGCTTGGTGCTAAAAAAGCACCAAGCGCCAGCTGGTGAGGAACCAACAAGAGAGAGCAAGCCAAACTCTTAGTTTAAATATGATAGTCATCTTAACAAATGTTATACACACACATATATAAATCACTAATGCTATATCGTATCAATTTTAGACCCCTAATATCAACCCTCAATTGCATGATAAATACTTATTGGATAGTTTTTATATTTTAGTGGGATTTTTAAGTGATATGACTTATGACACATCACTAGAGGTTAGTTTGAGAGGCCAAAATTGGAGGTTCAAAACATTTTCTTACATAAATAGATAAATAAAAATAAAAAATTTATCAAAATAAACCAATTAGAGTTGGTTGGATAGCCCCTTTCCTCTTCCCTTGTATAGTAATTATATATATCCTATAATATTTTTACATGTATATATTTAAAAAAATCAATTGATGTTGTTACTTGTTAAGTAAGGTTATCAGACATGTCAACGATTCTCTATTCTCTATTCTTAAATTTTGACTTATTATTGTATTAATTATTGAATCATGTAAATTTTATAACATGTAAATCTTAAGACATAATATAATTTAATGATTATGAATGTATTAAGATAAAAAGACATAATAATTTAGAGACAAATTAAAATGAGAGACATTTAAAATGAGCATGGAAAAGTCAGTGGATTGTCCTCTTCATGTGACTTGCATTGAGTTCAACAGTTCACAAACAAAAGTCATATAATTCATTCATTTTTTTCTTTTTTTGGGGTCATTGCAATAACTAAATCAAAATGTAATTTGCTGACAGTCAATCCCATATTCCAGTTAATGCCTTAAGCACATTATCTAAGTGACTAGATAGTCTAAAAATTGATCGTGATTAGTAACGACGTAAGGGATAGACAACTTAGATGTTCGCTTAAAGATTGCAAAGTAGGGGAGCCCCCACTTTCAAAGTAGGGGAGCCCCTTTTTTTTTTTTTTTTTAGTGTAAAAAGATTATAAATAGGATTATTTTAATTGTGAATATTATGAATTTTAAATAAAATTATAATATCAAAAAATTAAAATTGCAGTGTAAAAAATTATAAAAAGTTTCAATTAAATTTTTTAAACTTTAGACTTCAAATAAGATTGAGCCGCCTTTAATCCCAAACAAAAAAGACTTCACCATGCATGTATTGAAATTGTGTGCATTTAAATATATATATATATATACTGTCTCCTGTTTGGAATTTCTACTATCTTCACAAAATCTCAGCTTTCAATATCACACCAACTGCAGTGAAAAATCAAGGACATACTTCAAAAGTGTATTATCAGAAATATGTACAAAGATGATAGAAGATTAACCAAAATCAAACGCAACAATCATTCTAGTTGAGTTAAATTATGCTGCCATATACAGGGCGGCCCTCGGGCATAGGCCACAAGGCCATGTCCTAGGACCCCTCAAAATAGACTTAAAAAAAAGGGCCACCTCCTGTTATAATTTAATGTAATATATTATGTATGTTTTAAGTTTAAAAAAATTTAAAAAGGCCTATACAAACTTAAAATAAATTGACCCATTAAAAAATTGAAAGGCCATTCAAAAAAATTAACATTGTTATCCATTGAAAACAGGCCAAAAAAATGGGTCTCTCTTATTATAGTTTAGTCTAATATATTAAGTATATTTTAAGTCCAAAAAAAATTAAAGAAGGCCCAAATTAACTTAAAATAAATTGATCTATTAAAAAATTGAAAGGTCCATTTAAAATAATC
>NW_021026823.1:1325844-1353344 GCF_004153795.1 Camellia sinensis | reverse complement strand
TGAGTAATAGTAAGATATTGCAGTGCTCCAACCAAGCTTCGATATAACTGAGGTTGAGCAAAACGAAGGGAAGCAACAAGATTGAGAAGAGGTTTCATGGAGCTAGGTGTAGGACAAGATTTACAAGAAGTCATGCCTGCTTTGACAAGAATATCAGAAGCATACTTCTGTTGGGATAAAAAAATAAGAATCCCCAAGAGATTGAATTGAAATTCCCAAAAAATAGGAAATGTCACCTAACTCCTTCATGGCAAATGCTGAATGCATATGGTGGATAAGTGTTTAAAGATGAGAGGGATTGCTGCCATTAAGGAGAATCTCATCCACATACACAAGAAGAATAATAATAGAGGTATAAGTTTTATGGATGAACAAAGAATTATCACAGTGGATAGAGGTGTGCACGGTGTGGGTCGGTACGGTTTAGGAGAAAAATATAAACCGTATGGCGGGTGGCGGATTGATAAAAATGTCATTAGAATTTGTCATTTTTCTTATAAAAAATCGACAGTTCGTTTGGCAAATAATGACGGATTTACCTTGGCGGTTCGGGCGAATTGCCGGTTTATAAAAAATATAATTGAAATTACAAAACTTGAATCAAAGAGTAAAAGGACCTAATTTATAAAGTAATTGAAATAGTCAAAATTAAAATATTCATCTAATATAACATTAAACATTAACAAACTAGTAAACAAAAAATCCAACACTCCAAACAAATATACAATAACAATTCAACAAGGAAATAAATACTAAAAAAAAGTTCAAAAAAATATTCTAAAGTTGATCTAAGTTCAACCTAGTTCACAAATAATTCAACATAGTTCAACAAAGTTCATCCAACATCTAACATAGTTCAACATAGTTCATCCAACATCCAACATCCAACATAGTTCTAAAATAAATTCTGAAAAAATAATCAAAGTCCACAAATAATCTAAAACTTCACAAGTTAATCTAAGTCCAACATCCAACATAGTTCTAAAAAAAAATTATGAAAAGTTAATTAAAGTCCACAAACAATGCAAAAGTTCAAAAAGTTAATCTACTCATCAAACTTCCCAATAACTTCAACCCTTCACAATTGCTTCAACCAAACTCCAAAAACTTCATTAATCTGTAGACATAAGCAAAAAAAAACATAAATAAATAACAAAACACAATCATCAAAATCATTATTAAAAAATTAAAAAAAACAATACAATAAAATAATATTTAAGAGTAAGAATTAAGTCTAACCTCAAGAACTTTAAAACCAAACTAACTTGGAGACAAATTAGTCCTCAACAATAGTTGCTTCTTGTATAGTAGATGATGCAAAAAATTTTGAAAAATAAAAATATTTTTAATGTTATTCAAAATTACATAAAAACTAAAATCAATAT
The DNA here is from genome assembly GCF_004153795.1 of Camellia sinensis. Classification (NCBI taxonomy): domain Eukaryota; kingdom Viridiplantae; phylum Streptophyta; class Magnoliopsida; order Ericales; family Theaceae; genus Camellia; species Camellia sinensis. The sequence goes on along the minus strand of NW_021026823.1, from coordinate 1,351,959 downwards.
TGAATAATTAATTTAAAATAAACACAAATCAAAAAAATTACCTGACTCGATTTCTTCATATTGTTGAACATCATCCATACATTCTTTAAGATTGATTGGAAGTGATGAAGATCGTAACCAATTTTGTGCACAAATTAGCGCCTCCACCATCTTTGGCGTCAAAGAACTCCTAAATGGATCAGGCACACGTCCATTGGTACTAAAAGCTGACTTAGAGGCTACTGTAGAAATTGGGACATCTAACACATCTCTTGCTATTAGATAGAGAACATTATACTTATTGCCATTAACCTTCCACCAATTCAAAATATCAAAGTTTGGAACTCTTGGGTCTACACAATCATCAACCAAATATTTTTCCAACTCTGACTTGTTCTCCACACTTTTTTCCGACTCCAAATGGTTAATATATTGAGAGGCAAAGAGGGTCATGGGATCTTCATCTTCCTTTTCATCAACTTCCATCACTTGAGGAGCTTTACTTGCAAATGAAGATGCAACATTAGCAACATTGTTCTCTTCAACATAATGATTGAACAAGCACTCCAATGTTGCCTTCACCCTCGCCACTAAAATTTCTACCTTGTCATTTTCATACACTTTATTGAATGAATACTTCAGATATATCAACTTGTAGCGAGGGTCTAACACAACGGCAACATATGACAAGAAATTGATATTATCAAGATTCTCGCAATTTTTGTCGTATTTCAATTTCATCTTATCAGCCATGTTACTCAACACTGCATCCCCACTTTTACTCAATTGAACTAATTTAGATTGCACCGATACAAGTTGATAAAACAAAACATTAGATGTCACATGCAAAGATCCTGAAAGTTGCAAACTCACATGATAAAAAAATTTTAAAAATTTCACAAAGACTCTAGCTACCTCCTAATTCTCTTCTTTAGGATATGAAATGAATCTTTTTCCTTTTCCTTGGCCTCTTCTACAGGCCCGGCCCTGAGATTTCCGCGGCCCAAAGCCAATAATCAACTAATAAATTTTTGGAGCCCTTCACATTTTTTTTTTCATTGAATGAAAAAAAAATGAAAAAAAAAATGAAGATAAAAGACAAAATTTGTGTCAAAATTACAAAAAATATTTAGTATTACATTACAATAATTAATAAGTGTCGTTTGATCCTCGCTCTTCTTGCATTTTTAGAAGCAAATAAATTAATCATACTTGCATAATCTATTTTTTTGCAAAATCATTTTCAATGAATAACAATGCTAATTATTTTAAATGCGCCTTTCAATTTTTTAACAGGTCAATTTATTTTAAGTTAGTTTGGGTCTTCCTTAATTTTTTTTTAGATTTAAAATATACCTAATATATTACAATAAACTATAATAGGAGGACCTTTTTTTGGGTCTAGTTTTAGTGGATTACAATGTTAATTTTTTTGAATGGGCCTTTTAATTTTTTAATGGGTCAATTTATTTTAAGTTAATTTGTATTTTCTCTTTATTTATTTTTTTTTAACTTGCAACATACCTAATATATTACCCTATACCATAATAAAAGGGGCCTTTTTTTAAGTCTATCTTGAGGGGCCCTAGGCCATGGCCTTGTTGGCCAATGCCCTGGGCCGGCACTGCTCTTCCACCATCATTCTCATTTGCATTTTCATTTTCATCATCATTTTCCATAAAAAATAACTTGAATCGTGGGTCTCCCTCTTCTAAACACTCAAAAGCTTTTTGGAATTTCTCAGCTACCTCCAACATCAAATAAGTGGAATTCCACCCTGTTGGAACATCAAGGCATAGCAAACTTTTACAAATAATCTTTTTATGCTCCACACAATTTTTAAAAGTTTGTAGCCTAACTAGAGATGACTTTACATATTTCACAGCTTTTCAAATCTTGGCAATTGAATGATTTTGTTCTTTTAAATCATCATAAACAATTAAATTCACTATGTGTGCACAACATCTCATATGCAAAAACTCATTTGTCAAGATAGTGGAAGGCCAATCTTTGGTTCTTCTCTTCAAAAATGCAATAGCACCATCATTAGAGCTTGCATTATCAACTGTAATAGTGAAAATCTTCTCAATCCCCCAGTTTTGCAAGCATTTGTCTAATTGTTTGCCATTGTCTCACCCTTATGATTAGGAACTATACAAAAATTAAGAATACTTTTGTGCAAATTTCAATCATTATCAATCCAATGGCTGGTGACACAAATATAATTTAGATTTTGAATTGATGTCCAAGTGTCAGTGGTTAGGCATACTCGTTGTTTCCTTATAACTTTTATCAATTTTTTCTTTTCATCAAGAAATAAGTTCAGATAATCACGAGCAACAGTAGTGCGAGAAGGGACAGGAAACTTAGGTTCTATAACTAAACAAAAATTTCTAAACCCTTCCTTCTCCACATGCCTAAAAGGTAATTCATCAATTATAATCATCTTTTTTAGTGCTTCCCTACAAAGTTTTTCATCATATCCTACTGCTTTGAGAGATCCAATCCTTCGACCATCACGTTTCTTTTCCTCTCCTTCTTTTTTAACAAAAGATAGCGTCTTTTGTTTTTTGTCCACTTCCCTAATAGGAGACTTCATACACTGATACTTAAAGTGGTTCCACATATTACTAGTCTCGTCTTGTTTTCCACGAGCACCATAATCCTTACCACAATAATTACAAGCAACCCTAGGTTTATCAGGCTTATAATCATCAAGTAAGGTGAAGTGTTCCCAAACCTCAGATTTCTTTTTATCTAAATTAATACTAGGGCATGGACGAGTTTTACCATAATTTTTAGCAGGCATTGTGGTAGTGGTAGAACTATCAACAGTGGTTGATTCGGCAATTGGTGTAGGATTTCCACCAGCAATTGTATTTTCCTCATCCATTCCCTATTACAAAAATAAAAATATATATATATGAATGATAAGTAAATAAATAAAAATTAACAATGATAAATAAAAGTGAAGCCCATTCTCTTGCATATTATTTTGGATAGAAATTATGAATAAATAAAAATTATCAACGATAAATATTATCAATGATAAATATAAGTAAATAAATAAATAATATTGTGGTAGTGGTAGAACTAGCAACAGTGGTTGATTCGGCAGTTGGTGTAGGATTTCCACCAGCAATTGTATTTTCCTCATCCATTCCCTATTACAAAAATAAAAAAAAAATATATGAATGATAAGTAAATAAATAAAAATTAACAATGATAAATAAAAGTGAAGCCCATTCTCTTGCATATTATTTTGGATAGAAATTATGAATAAATAAAAATTATCAACGATAAATATTATCAATGATAAATATAAGTAAATAAATAAATAATAAGTATATTCCTGTGACCATTCTCTTGCATATTATTTATATAAAATCCTTAATGTGATAAATTTGTACAAAAGTGAAGCCCACAAGAGTAGCTCATCTATGGCTTCTAAGCAAGTCAATGTTTAACATATCCATGTTCAAGTAAACAAGATGTGATAACAAATAAACACCTAATAACTATAATAATAGAGAGAACATGAATAATTTTAATTTTAATTTAAAATTATTATTATAATTTTAATAATAATTTTAATTTATTTTCAATGTTTTAACACCTAATAACTATTATTTAGGTGATAGCTTATTTACCTCATATCCAACAATGTGATTATAATAATAGAGAGAACACGAATAACCACAGTAGCAATTGATAATGCTGAAAATTAATGCACGTGTGTGTGTGTGTGTGTGTAACCTAGTGATCCAAAGGAACATATGGGTGTGAATCTATGCTGGGCCTTATCTATAAGACTTAAAAATCTCTATATAGAGAGAGATAGTTTAATCATACACACTGCAGCAACATTGAAAAATCTATAAAGAAATGAACACTGAGAAATCATACAGATCATAAACTATATTTAGCAAAAAAATAGGTATGGAAAGCGAAAAACTGAGCTAGATCTGAGCTAATCGAGCAATGTAAGAAGGGGAACTGTGTGGAAACTTACCATTTATTATATGTATATAGAACATATACATCTGAGAAAGAGAGCATCGAAAGAAACTATTAGACAGAGAGAGAGAGGGAGACTAACAGCAGTGGTGATGATGATCGGCACAGTAGCGGCGGTGAGAAAAGGAGACGAAAGGCTGTCGGCGGTAAGGATAGACTGTCAGGGGTGAGTCGATCAGCACAGCAACAGTGGCAATATGTGTAAATCGATGAAATGTTGTAGTAGTGGCGATGAAAAAAGACTGTGTGTGAGTATGAATGAATGAGACGAAATTGAAATGGGTCAATTAGGTTTGATGGAAAAATTATTCTATGTGTGTGTGAGAGAGTATAAGCATAACAGGTTTTTTTTTTTTTTTAACTTGTTTCCAAGTGGGATAACTTTTTCATATTTCTTGGAAAGCCTTCATGTTCATGTATGAAATTTAAAACAGTAAGGGTAGAAATTTTAAAAATTTTATCAAATATATCATAAAATTTTTTATCAAATATCTCATATGATATGTATGAATTTCACACCTATATAAAATACAACCATGCTGTAGAACCCAAGGCAAATTCGTTAGGTGCGATTTTTGCAGTATTATGCACAGCCCTAACAGTGGCTATTAACAAAGCCTTGAGAAATCAAAAATATGGAAAAAGTAGAATACCGAGCTCTGGGAGCTTGTTTCAACCCATAGATAGCCTTCTGTAATCTGTACACAAGTTGTAGGGAAGAAGAATTGACAAATCCTGGTGGTTGTGTCATTTAAACCTCCTTATCCAAGGTACCATGTAAGAAAGCATTGCTAATATCCAGCTGCTTTAATGGCCAATGATGATGTAAAGCAAGACAAAGCAAAATGCGAATTGTAGGATGTTTAGCTACGGGACTAAAGGTTTCAGTATAATCAATACCTTCTTGTTGCAAGAAACCTTTAGCCACCAACCGTGCCTTATATCTGGCAATGGAACCATCACTGTTTCTTTTAATGCGGAACACCCATTGACAACCAATACCCTGCTTAAAAGATGGAACAGGGACAAGAGACCAAGTTCCTTGAGCCATTAAGGCATTGTACTCTTCAAGCATAGTAGCATGCCAATGTGGAGAAGCAAGGGCCTATTGGTAAGTAGAAGGCTCAATATCAACAAATGAGGAGGATGTGTGTGCCACAAGACCATGGATCTTTGAACGAGTGACCATGAGATGAATGTTTGCAGAAGAAGAAATAGAAGGTAAATCAATAAAAATAGACTGAACAAGAATAGGTTGTGCTAGTGCAGTAATATGTTGAACAGAAATAGACTAAGCTGGTGCAGCAATAGTCTGAGTTAGTGCAGCAATAGAGAGCTGCTAAGTCAAAACAGGTGCAGGAACTGATGGAGGAGGCTGAGCTGATGTAGCAGCAACTGCATGAATGGAAAGTGCAATAGAGGTCTGAGGTAGAGAAATAGGAGCTGCAGACATAGAGGGCAAAGAAGAAGCATGCCAAAAGAAAGACTGAAAAGTAGACAAGGAAAAGGCTGCAGAGACAGGAGATACAACAAAAAAAAGAAAGATATCCTCATTAAAGCTCACATGTCGAGAAAGATGGACTTTACCTGTGGCCATGTCCAAACATCTGTATCCTTTATAGGAGGAGTGATAACAAAAAAAAAAACACAGAGAGTAGACCTAGGTTGAAGCTTATTTCTAGTATAGGGTTTCAACCAAGGAAACCATTGGCACCCAAACACTCTGAGAAAAGAGTAATCAGGTAAAGTATGAAAAAGAAGTTCATAGGGTGATTTATGAGAAAGAGTTGCACTGGGCAGTCTATTAATGAGATGAGTAGTAGTTGAGACTACATCAAACCAAAACTTGGTGGGAACAGAAAAGTGATGAAGCAAAGCAATAGTGGTCTCAATAATATGTCTATGTTTGCATTCAGAGACACCATTCTGAGGAAGAGTGTATGGACAAGATAATTGATGAACAATGGCCCCGTTTGGTGTAGCTGTTAAAACAGCTTATAGATTATAACTTAACAGATTATAGATTATGGCTTTAATCAGAAGTTGTTAATCTGTTTGGTATAGCTGATGGATTATAGATTTAAGTTGCTGAGTAGTGTTTATTAAATAAGCTGTGAAATAGTTTTTTCAATTAATTTTTATTTTTTGTTTGTTTACATTTCTCATAAAAAATAATAATAATAATCTATAGTCCATTTGAGTCTTTTTCTATTTTTAAAAAAATAAAAAATAAAAAAATTTAAGAGTATAACCATAAATTAATATGTCCATAGCAGAAACTGATAATCAGAAGCAAGGGGTGAGCAGCTTCTCAGAATCAGCTTTTTTGAGTTAAAATAAGCTGTTAGAATCATAAACTGTTTGAAATAAGTTTAACCAAACAGTCCAAAATAACTTTTTCAAAGTTAAAAGCCATAAGTTAACTCTGAAAAGCTGAAACAAACACCCCCAATGCCTTGAGCTTTTAGAAATTAAGTCATAAAGGAATTAACAAATTCAATGCCTCCATCAGTCCTAAGCACTTGTAGTTTAGTAGAAAATTGAGTCTCAACGTAAGTTTTAAATTCCAAAAATTTGGAGAAAACTTCACTTTTATAACAGAGAGGATAAAGCCAAGTAACCTTGCTAAAATCATCAATGAAAAGCACATAGAATTTGTAACCAAAAGAAGAAGAATGAAATGGCCCCTATACATCACTATGAATAAGAGATAAGGATTTATTACAGTAGAATTGGAAAGCTTGAAAGGAAGTCTATGACTTTTAGCTATACTATAATGAGTACAAGGAAAGACAGAAGACTTGGAGTGATTATCAGCAACATGTAAGTGTTTTTTTAAAGCTGTAAATTTCAATTAAGAGGGATGACCCAATCTCTTATGCCAAGTAATCTCAAATACAGGACTGGTAGTAGTAGAAAATAAAGCATGAGATAATGATGTTGGAAGAACATGAACAACAATAGTGGAAGATGATGTCAAATGTGAAAAGTGATATAAGCCATGAGCATTATGGCCCTTGTACAGAATGGCCTTTGAGTGTTTGTTCTAAATCACAAAACTCATCAAATGTAATAGTGTAATTATTGTCCTTGGTGAGTTAATGCACAGAGAGAAGATTGGAAGAGATATGAGCATGCAAAAGTTTATTAAGCTTAAAGGAAAGATGAGGAGTAGGTAAGAGGCCTTTACTTGTATGATGAATGGGAAGAGAATTACCATTGCCTACAGTGATCTGATCAGGCCCTTGATAAGCCTGATACATGTTGAGATTAGAGAGATCATGAGTAATATGATCAGAAGTAACCGAATCAAGGTACCAGGGAGAAGATTCAATAGGGACAGTGGACGGAGTAGAAGCCACAAAAGCTCGAGGAGAAGAATAGCCAGAGGAAGTGAATACTGGAGCAAATGGAGAAGGAAAATTGAACGAAGAGGATTGATGAAAGTTTGCATCCAGTCTAAGCCAGTAGTCTATTGTAGTATGACTGCTTTTACCATAAATTTGGCAAATTAAGTTGGAGAAGTAATGACGACCTCTGCCACGAGAAGCAGATTTGCCACTGCCACCATGAAAATCACTTATAAAACCACCTCTGAAACCTCGAAAGGATGAGCGTCCTCCTCTAGAAGTAGTACTAGATGAACCTCACTAGGCAACATAAGCAATTGAAGGCTCATGAGATTATGACTTTCTCCGTTTAGCTTTAATGTGAACCGATTCAGAACTCAAAGAGATGTTAACTCTACTATAGAAATAGGCTCAACACGTGCTCGAATAATGGTTTTAAGAGCATCAAACTCATTTGGTAATCCATTTAGAGTGAGAAGTACCAGATCTTCTTCATCAATAGGAGACGAAGCTAGAGTTAATTGATCAGAAAGTTCTTTTATCTGAGTCAAATACTCATCCATTGACAGTGAGTCTTTTGTTAGATGAGTTAAGCGATTCTTCATTTGATGAATGTGAGATCTAGATAACACTATGAATCGTTTACAAAGAGCATTCCAGACCTCATAACTATGTTGCAAATGAAGAATAGAAGAAAAAATTACAGGTGTAAGTGTAGCTGTTATACAGATGAGCATTGATTTTGTTCCACTGTACTCGATTTGGATTTAGAACTTCAACACTACTTGAATCTTTGATTTGCAACGGTGGACAAGAAATTGATCCAGTTGCAAAAAATCTAACAACTCAGTTGCACGCAATATACTTTGAAACTGACTGCGCCATATAAGAAAATTTGCAAAATCAAGTTTAACTGTAATGAATGAACTGAGATTAGAGATCAATAGATTGAGATTGAGAGGTAAAGAAAAAGATAGAGATGAATTAGGAGAAGCCATGGATAGGCCAGAGTTATGCTCGTGAGAGCTTCAGAGATGCTCTGATACCATGATGAAAAGCTTGAACTCAATTCTCATTACAAATATCAAAAATACAAAGTTTATTTATACAAGAGGTACCTAACTGACTTAACAAATCATAATTGCTTCTAACTAATCACCATTTGATATGGAAGTCAGTTGGAAGGTGTAACTGTTAGTGAACCTTGAGCTGAAACTAAGCCATGATCTGGTACTAAGGAAGCTGTATGAGCTGCAGCTGAACTTGCAGCTATGATTGCAGCTGAATAAGCTGTAGCTGTTTTTGCAGCTGGATGATCTGCTGCAATAGGAGTTGCTTCAATATCCTTATCAGTTTCAAGTTCAATTTTTTTTAAGTGAAAACAATTCATTGGTGTTACATTTTAATTAAGCTCCCCACTGGTGAATGGTAAAATTAGCATCTCGAATTATCAGTCCAGTGGACCGAATACCGAATTATTAAAAAAAAAAAAAAGAAGAAAAAAAAGATAAAGATAAAAAATATTATTCAACATACTCGAAGTATCACTATATCCCCATGTAAGAATTTCAAACCAACAATGCTCCTCTCACGAATCATACGAAGAAAAACATGATTCTAAATGAGATCTTATCGCAGTAACCCACATCCTTATCAGTTTCAAGTTCAATTTTTTTTTTAAGTGAAAACAATTCATTGGTGTTACATTTTAATTAAGCTCCCCACTGGTGAATGGTAAAATTAGTATCTCGAATTATCAGTCCAGTGGACCGAATACCGAATTATTAAAAAAAAAAAAAAGAAGAAAAAAGAAGTAGCATAAGCATACTTCGAATAAAATAAAATGATGCAAATTTAATTAATCAACAGTATAAAGTTTGTTTCTTTTCAATGTCATCAATAGAATTAGACCCATTCATGATTAATGTTGCACCCACCAAAAAAATTGTTTGTTTCTAAAATAAAATAAAATTTTCAATGAGAACCAAGAATTCTTCATTTATGTCTAAGTGGAATAGTTTAATCATTAATGCCAATCTGATTATTTTAGTGCATCGTATAGTTGCTTGACATGAGTTATTTATAACTTTGCTAAAGCAATTTTTTAATTGCTACATTATTTGATATCAATATTTTTCATTCTTTTGTTTTGTTTTTGTTTGTTTTGTTTTCTTCCTCAAAAGAGGCACGGCGGTCAAGACAACTCATCTAATAAATAATTAATTAGTGTGCAAATTTTGTATACGTCCTTGACCTTATAACAAGAAACTTAATACTGTATCATGCAGGGAACTATAGACGGTTGGTGAAGAAAAATGAAAATAATAAGTTTAAAAAATAAATATAAATAAATTAAATGGGAAACTTCTTCTATTTGAGAGATATTACTAATTAATAAAAAAATGAAATTAGATGGAACACTTCTTATTTTCCATTAATCCAATTGTATGTTTCTATGAAAATTTGCATTTCAAACCAATCCAAATCAGACCATACTCACATATTATTTATATCCAGTATATACTCAAATTTTAAGAACTTTATAAGGATTTTGTTGTCTTTTAGCCATAATAAGGAGCCACATACAAAAAAAAAATAATAACAGTAATACCACTTGTATAAAAACAAATAGAAAACTTATTTGATGGTATTAGGGTAAGGTCATATGATACCCAACTTGATTTTTACGGGTGAAAATAATGGGACTTAGTACTTTTGTGTTGATTTTTTAGAGAGAACATAATAAGTAGTGTGAATTATTGGTCCAAGACTATCAAATAACTTCTCAAAAAAATATAAATATAATAAGGCAAATTATACCGGTGGTCCGTACATTTTGCTCCTTGTGTCATTTTGGTCCGTACACTTTCAATTGACACAATTTTGACTCTTAATTTTAAATTTTGTATCAATTTTGTCCAATTAATAATGTCATAAGTGTTTTTGACTGAAAATAATAATTGAATTGATTGAGGTTAACTCACTAAGGTTAGTAAATTTATAATTTTACTCTAAAAAATTATGATACACGCCACTTATATGCATATTTTCTGTTAAAAGTGTAAAAAATTGTAATCAGTTGAACCAAATTCAAACAAAATCATAAATTCAGTGTCAAAATCGAGCCAATTAAAATTACAAGGACCAAAATGACATAAAAATCAAAGTACAGAGACTACTATTACAATTTGTCCATAGTAATAAGTGATCAAGATTTGGAGACCACGTCAAAAATTAATCTAATAAATCACAAAATAATTATGAATAATACTCAATATCCAGTCTAATAATTCGAGAGACCAATCCCATCATCTATTACCAAAAGACTCAATTAAAATCAAGACAAAATCCCATATAAACTGAATTGTTTGCAATTACTGAAGTGATAAACCGGCGACCCAACACTCTACTCGTCCGTGTATCTATAATACTACTATTATTATTATTGTGGCTTTTTTTTTTTTCTTTTTTTGGAACAAAATTATTATTATGGCTTGCAAAGCATATAAATGTGGGTTATATGTAAGGACCTAAACAAAGTCAAAACTTAGATGCGTCCTTGAGTGTCTAATTCTATTTATACGTTTTTGAGACGATGGAATTGACTTTGGTGCCTCAAATGCAACATTCATAGAGAGAGAGAGAGAGAGCCTGCAAGTTTGCATTCATGGATAGAGAAGAAAATAATGAAATGGATATTGATCTGTCACTGAAACTAGATTCTAAAGATGAATCAAAAGAAGATGAGCAAGTCCAAAAAGACGGTCTGATAACTGCCCAAGACAAGAAAAAAGCAGAAGTAGAAGAAGTAGATGATGAAGCATCAGTAGACATGTCCTTGCAAGACAACTTCAAGACAGAAGAGGTACTGTTACAAACCTATTGTTTACTTATATTCATTTATAGTTTGCCATATGAATCTGTGTGTGGTATATGTATAGTATATAGCCATATCCATGTATGTAGGAGAGAGAGAGAGAGAGAGAGAGAGAGAGAGAGAGAGATTATGCATCTATATGTATAGCCACAGCCAAAAAAAAATCTTTTTGCATTTCGGGGTATTGGTAGTCGCTAGTGATTTGATCTGAGTGTGTGTGCTAACATAGTTGGGATATATTTTGTAGCGAGAACCTTTTCTTCTCTAATTCCTATTGTCTTGATGTATCTTATTATTTTTCGAGTTAATAAAATTTTCTATTTTCAAGTTAACATATAGTTGGCTTGTTTATTATCATTTGATGACTGATGAAGCAATTGTGTCATACCAGTTATCGGTGTTGCAGATGGAGATGAACCGGATGAAAGAAGAGAACAAGGTGTTGAGAAAAGCTGTAGATCAAACCATGAAAAATTACTATAATTTGCAGATGAAATTTGCGGTCATCCAACAAAATAACCAAAACAAGGTAACCACCATTTGATGCAAATTTAGACTACTTAAAAACCTTTTTAATTTAATTTTTTTTCTTTTCAAATTTGACTTTTTGTGTACTTAATTATGTGATCTAGGATCCTAAGATCTTCCTATCGCTTAACGGGAATGAAAATGCGATTCAAGAGATGAACAGAAGCCCAAGAGCTTTGGATATCAATACCCAAACGCCGGAATCACCATCACAAGAAGATGATACCAGAGAAAGTCATGAATTAGGGTTATCTTTGAGGCTTCAAACTTATGAAAGTCAACAAGAAAGAGAAGAAGAAAAAGAAAAGAACAAGCAAAATCAAGATTTGACAAGGTTTGCACCAGTACAAAGTAACCTACCGTGCGGTGACTTGGCCGGAGTCACACATGTTGCTTCTCCACCCAACAGAAAAGCAAGGGTTTCAGTTAGGGCAAGATGCCAAACAGCTACAGTGAGTTCAATTCACCATTGTCAATTACTTTCTATGAAGTTTTATTTTGCTTAATTAATTAAGTAGACAATACCAAGCATAGTTCTAAATCGTGGTGCATTAATTAGTATCAGGAGTATGAAATGATATGTATTGGGAATTGGGCATTGCGATTGTGAATTTTTTTTATAAAAAAAAATCATTAACAATTCCTCTAAAATTCAATGATATGCCTTTTGTGATTCTCTTAAACGCAATTTACCACATTTTTGCTCATTTTTTAAACCATGATTCCAAGTAATTCTAAATTTTATCATAGATGAATGATGGTTGCCAATGGAGAAAATATGGGCAAAAAATTGCGAAAGGAAATCCTTGTCCACGAGCCTACTATCGATGCACAGTAGCTCCAGGATGTCCGGTTAGAAAACAGGTATGATTATGAAAATGTTTTCAGGAATTCAATATCAGCATTACATTAATTGATCTCAAATCTTGTTAATTTTGTTTTGATCCTTAACTGCTCTTAGTGATTTTTACATATAAATAGGTACAAAGGTGTTTGGAGGACATGTCAATACTCATCACAACCTATGAAGGAACCCATAATCATCCACTCCCAGTGGGGGCCACAGCCATGGCATCAACAGCATCCACAGCTGCATCCTTTGTCTTAGTAGATTCAAGCAATCCTCATTCAAATGGCATCACAAACTTCACTCAATCACCATCCTTCCCATATCATAGCTCTCACATGCTAAACTCAATATCCCCTTACACACCAAGTATTAGAAACCTTAACCCTAATGACCCTTCTAAAGGGATTGTCCTTGACCTCACCAACAATGCTTGTGACCCACAACACCAGCAATACCCTGCGGCGGGTCCCTCAAGCTCAGCAGCTCAATTAGGGTTTCCTTGGATGCGTAGCTCACTAAGCAATAATCATAGCGGTAATGCTATCAATGCCAATAATCTTTTTTCGGGTACTAGAGGAGCGGAAGGAAACAAGTTGTTGGCCGATAATGTAACTGCAATCGCTTCTGATCCAAAGTTTAGGGTTGCAGTCGCGGCAGCAATTTCATCGCTCATTAATAAAGAAAACCAAAAGAATCATCCTATGGGGAATTCTTTAGGTCCTCCCAAGGATGGGGAGGGTGGCGGTGGTGGTGGTGGTGTTGGAAGCTCTAGTAAGCAACATTTGGGTTCTTGAATCTCTTTTTGCATGTGGAAAACTTATGAATGGTAGTTAACCATGTTCAAAGACATGTTGATAGATATACATATGTAGAATATGTACTGTTTTTCGGATTTGGATTCCTGTTTGAGAACATAAATGTTGAAATTGAAATTGTTTTTCTAATATGTAAGATATTATTTTACTTGTTTTTGATGGGATTCCCATGTGAGTTCTCTTGAATCTTGTAAAACCCAACTACTTAAAAAAAAACAAACAACGGGAAGGTCAATTAATGCTATGTATTTGTAAAAAATATATACATAAATAAAATAAAAAAATTATTTATAAGTCTTATTTGAAAGACTTATTTAATGTAAAGTCTTATAAATATTTTTTTAGAATTTGAAATCCTCTTTAAATAGGAACACGTTTCATAAGGTCTTATAAGTTGTAAATGAATGATATTAGTGTACTAATATACCCTTGATTTGTTTCCATATTGTATCTTATTCTCTCATTCATCATATTACGTTTAGAAAAGCTTTTAGAAAAGACAAGTCTACAGGTAACGACCATGCGAGTTTTTTTCGCCTTGATCGCGGGATTCCAGTGCATTTTCAAAATATTTCTTAAACGGATATGAATATGGTTGCTGATATGATGAAGTTTGAGAGTTGTGTGTTGATTCTTTCGACATATTTCGACTCCAATCGGTTGAAGGAAAGAGGTATGTTTTTTTTTTTTTTGGTTGAAGTGTGTTACTGTTTGTTGAAGTGTGGATTGTTCATCTTTAATAGGATATTAACAATCTATTACACTCATTGATAGGTACACTTTGGTCAATGTTCTGATTGAATGTGTGTATTTGACATTGTGATGGTTGATGCGATTTGATATGTTCGATATGTGGGGTGATGTGTATGGGTTCAAGGGTTAGGTTGTGGGTATTTGGTTTTGGTAATTAATTGGATGTCGAATGTAAACCATGTCGCAGGATGGCAATTGTACATTGAGATCTTGATGATCGTCTTAGGATGTATGTTACATTTAGTGTGTAATGTTAATCCACATACACAATGTAGTAGATGACATTTGTGTGTTTGTTCGGTTGTATATGTATTTGAATGTGTATTGTGTTTTTATTGTAATTAGTATTTACATATATATCACAGTACATTGTGCAAAATTATTGGAGATTTGGGTTTGTGATTGAATGTGGATTGAATCCTATCGCTTGACGTTGAAGTTACGTTGAGTTGGGGGTGATGGTGGTTCAATACATGGGGTGGGTTGTGTTGGGATGTTACATGTTAGATTTAGGAGGTTACATTATTCATAATTCAACAATGGAGTATTGAAATGTTACGATGGGTTTGGGATGAGAAACATATGATATGAGAATGTCACGGTGGGTTTACGATGTTACATGTTACATTTACGTTGAATTTGCGATGAGAAGTATATGATAATGTCACGTTGGGTTTAGGAATGTCACATTAGGTTTAGAATGCTATGTTACATTTATATTTTGAATTTCAAATTTCCAACCATATAGATATGATCACAATCTATGGTAACATTAGATTTTTCATATGATATTACCATTAATCAAGTTATTTTAAATTTCAAAAATATATGGGAATGTCACATTGAATTTGGGAATGCCACATTGGGTTTGAGATGTTACGTATTACGTTTACGTTTTGAATTTTAAATTTCCAACCGTATAGATATGATCACAATCTATGGTAATATTGGATTTCTCATATATGGTATTGCCATTAATTAAGTTATTTTGGATTTCAAATTTCTAACCATATATAGATATAATCATAATTTATGGTAACATTAGATTTCCTATATATGAAATTGTCATTAATTATGTTATTTTGAATTTCAAATTTCTAATCATATAGATATGATAACAATCTATGATAATATTAGATTTCCTATATATGGTATTATCATTAATCAGGTTATTAATTAATTAAGATTGGGGTAAATGTGTCCACAAGAAAACCACAAAATCTATTGGGTTATAAGTTTTTTTCATAGGACCATATCTTGTATAAGTCTTCCAAATAAGATTTATAAATAATTTACCCAATAAAAAATTGTCCAAAATTTATATGTATGTTATAGATTTAAATTTGATGTGGTGTTAACACACCGGAAATGAATTGATCCACACGTTCTTTCGTTTGATTGTGAAATTTGATGAAATAAGTGAATCTAATTCCTAATTGAATTGGTAGACTGCATTTGGAACCATAGACTAACATATACACACAAACAAAAAAAATAAAATAAAATCTTAGATCCAATTTATAGTAGTCGAATCCATATATATATATATATGTGTGTGTGTGTGTGTGTGTGTGATTGTTGAATTTTTGACTTTCGAAGGTTATTATTGTAATTTTAAGCGTGCCAGCAAGGATCAAGCAGTCCTTACAGAATATTAATTGTCAACCAATTATCAAATGATTGTATTTTAGTTCTTTCAGCCTCAATGAAGAGGACTTTTACTGATGGCTTTGTTTAGGAGAATTAAACAACGATTAAATGAAGAACAATTGTAGCATTTCATTAAGTAAAATGGAACACTTACAATGATCCAAATCAGTCTCGCAGAGGTTTACAGCAACAAACTACTTGAAACTATTCCTACGAACGAAGTGTAGTGCAAGAATTTGAAATACAGAAATGTAAAGAACAAGAAATGTAAAAACTGGAAGAAAAATAAAGTAGATAAAACTGGTTTTTTAGATCTGAGTCTGGGGGTTCTTTCTGGGGCATTTTCTACTATATATACGTCTTAATGATAACCGTTGAAATGAGCTTCCAACCGTCGAATCATCCCTTCATGATTACTGATCATGTTTCCTCACAGTTAGCTCCACTACGCCATGTCTGCAGTTAGGCTTCCCTCCTGATTTTAAATTTAAATATATGAGTAACTGTTAAGGCCATGCTATCTTGCATCTCTTTGCTGATCCAGTGCTATGCAGATTTACAATAACCAATACTGACTGCCACGCGTATGATTACGGTTGAAAATTTGAATTGTCTTCCCGTATTACCCTCATCTTGCCACGTGTTAGACTGTGATTGGCCTATACAAAATATGCAGCCAACATTACCCCCTGCAATAATATACCCAATACTTAGTGATATTAGTGGATCAAGGCATTTTATCCATGTCTTAGAACGTGCATGAGCTTTGCACTTTTCAGAAATGCAACCGTCATTCATCAATGAAACATTTGCATTAAATTCTCTTCTAACCTTTGAACATTCCGACTATCTCAGTATTCGAAGAGACTGGTACATCTTTTATGGCCAAGCAAGTCTCTTCTTACATTGATCAAGCATACGAAAGTTATTTGATAATGTTGTTCGTCCTCGAAAAAACCTTCATGCATTGATTAGCCACCTTTATCCACCCCCATTTATACAAGTTATGGAAGCTTTCGCAAGTCACCGACCTTCGAACCAAGAACTCACTGCTTACGATTCTTTGGAACACAAATTTGCAACCATGGATATCAGAAGCTCTTCTTCTACAACAAAGCCTTCCGCGTGGGATGAAGCTGTTGTTTCTTCTTCTTCTTCTACGACCTCTGGCTGGGGAACTTGGCCTACTCTTACTCAACCTCAGACGAGGGAACGCATTCATCACCGATTCCCTGAATTCGATGACTCTTTTAAAATCCCCCTTTTCAGACGCAGTTCTGTAGTATATCCATATGTTTCTATTGACCGTATACGCAGTCTTGAGGACAATCTGCTTTCAGCATGGTATATTTCTACCTTGCCATCTCGGATGGTTTGAAATGTCCCACGTCCTGATGAAGCTTTAGGGATCAGTCATGCGCTTTTAGCCAAAAAAGCAAAACTTTATACCTTCGATTAGCTAGAATGTGTGGCCAGACCTAAATTCCTAGATTCAAACAGGGAACCTCCGACTGCTCCTCCTCTGCCTTCCAATCCAAATTGGATTGATGAATTGAGGCTCACTCTCTCTGAGGGCCAATACTTCACCCCCTACCAGGCCCCAGTGCCTCCAACTCCTTATCAGCAATTTAGGGCTCAGACCTTGCTTGCTACTTTTTCCCATTTATCCTTTGAAGTCCTTCGAGATGACATTCCCCACAAAAACTTTCTATGGGCTTGTGAGATTATGTCTCGAAGTCATCTTCTCAACCCTGTGACACAAATAGAGCATTATACCTTTTTAGACCAACTTCCTCTCCTGCTCAACTGGCACTTCTATGCTTCCATTACCAGTGAAGTTTTGGATGAAGCCTTCTCTACTCGAATTCAGGTTCAGTATGAGGCAGAGAACCTCCTTGATGAATATGAGGACTTCAAGAGCCAGGATTCTGAGCATGGGGAGGGTGTTGCTATGAACGAAGTGGATGAAGAAGAGGAGATGGACGCCACAGACAAAGCCCTAAAACAGATAGAATTCGAAGTGAAGGCCCAACAACTCACTTCTCAATTAAGGGCTTACTAATTAGATAAACCAAACCTGGACAAGATAGAGGATAGAGTAGGAAAACAATATTCATTTATTGAATTTTGTTGGACTAAATTCCATGATCTTGTAACTTTGTCCATTTCATATTTCTTTGAAATTGAGAATGTAATCAAATGAATCCCGGTGTAAACAACACTTATCAATAAAACTAGGCTTTCCGAATTTCATTTGTCAAACTCTGATTTACCACTCCAATTGTAAACTTAATTGTATGGTTAATGTGAAATTTTCAAACTCAAATCCTAACTCAAACTTTTCCAAGTGTGAAATTTTCTTTTAAAGAAAACAATTATTGCTCTTCATATCGATTCTAGGATTAACATAATTCTTCAGCTATTAGCTTCGAATTAACCAACTTTGTCTTTTGAAACTTGATTTAAACACATCCAACGAAATACTGGAAGCCCAATTTGAACTTTTCCAACAAATGGAGTGTAATTGACAACTTTTGCCGGTTTCCTTTCAGAATCAAAGCTTAGAATTTACCAATTTTGCCCTTCGAAACTTGATTTGATCATATCCAATTCCCAACATATGGTTAATACAATCAAGTTATTTCAAATCAACTAATTTTGTTTCGAACAAACAGTCTATATTTTCCAACATATGGAAACCTCTTTTAAGGACTGCATTGTTTTATTCTGAAAAAATGATTTCTTCTGTATACTACCAAACCAACTATTGGTTTGAAACCTAGAATAAACAAATTTTAGTCGTAAGGTATTTCAATTTTGCTTTGAAGGATCTCATCAAGAAACCTAAAACAGGTCTTCAATCCTTTTGAAATAAACAAATACCTAAGCATTCATACGCCCTTAGGTGTGGAATGTGCTTCGAAGTCGACTTCCTGCTTTCAAAGCCGTTTGTCAATTGATTTTGGCGCCAAAACTTGGCTTCAAAGCCAAACATTCTATTTCGAAGCTAACATTAGTATTTGAGATACATTTCCCTCCATAACTATCAATTTTGAGGGAAACTTTTCACACGCGTATCTTTAGTACTTCTTTATAAATTTCGCTCGTATAAAACGACTAAGTGTTTTTTCAGACAGAAAGGTTTAAAAACCCTTTTATTTTGCTCCCAATCCACTTGGTCGTTTAACACACAAACCCTTCATCTTCTGCTGGCTTTCTCTTTCCTTTTACTCTCTTTTCCAACTTCATCTTCTGAGAAAACTCTCTATCAATGGCTTCTTCTTCCTTGAAAGTACTGGTTGTGGAGCATACGAGTCCGTCCGTAGCCTTGAAAAGGATCATTGATAAGGAGTGTGAGAGGTATAAGGCTGGTGAGAAAAATGCCATTGACGGACGCATCTTCATTCCCGTCGCCATGAGCAACAAAAATATGTGCTTGGGCCCATTTTTAAGGAGATTCCCACTGAGCTTCCAGCTCTGTATCCACGTCTAGAAGATCATTGTCTCCTTTACGAAGGTGGTCTTGATTGGGGAAGCTGGATGGTGAACCGACCCCATCACTGCTAGCCCACAATGAGACCCGAGTGAAAGGAATGGTATGATCGAGTCGTCTCTGATAGGACATTGGATCTTCAGGAGCTCTGTCTCTTTGACGCCCTCCAATTATCCAAGTTTACCATTTCGAAAGACCCTTTTTTAATACATGCTGCCCTTTGTTTTGGGAATTTTGCTTTTAACTTCTTTCAGTTCAGATGTGGGATGATGGCTTATACTGTCCTTGACATCTGTCATCTGTTAGGATTATCCCCTACTGGTACCCTAGTTGGTTCAAACTATCTTGACCTCAAAACCCCTTTTTCCCTCCCCTCTCTGAACTCATCTTATAGTGACTTTGTCAAGGCTGAGAATAAAAAAGAGGGCCCTATGACTGATAGGGAATTTTTCTCTTTTATATTGTTTTGACTTTGCAAGTTCTTCTTCTGCACCTCTTTTCAGAGGATCATGCCTAAATTTGCCCCTCTTGCCAAAGCCTTTGTTTTACAAAGAAAAGTGGCCTTAGCTCCATATGTTCTAGGTCATGTTTATAGAGCTTGCTCCATTTTTTGTGAAAAACCCTTGAATGCCAATCAAGGAGGCCCATTTTGGATTCTTCAACTTTGGCTTTTTGCATATTTCACCGAGTTACATTCTAAATGCTTAAGGCTTTTGGAACCAAACCCTACCACTCATGGCATGAAATTAGCCAATGTTTCACTATATCCTTCCAACTTTGCTTTTTTACTTTTCTTTCTTCCACCAACTCCCAGCTTCCCCTTCTTCTCATAGCTTCCGTCCCTTCGAACCTACCAATATTGGCCCATCCTGTCTGAGGACCTTCTTGAGTGATAGGTCCTGTTCCGTACTTCAGCATAAAAACATGTGGGCCTTTATTCTAATTCCCAGAGAATTATTTATTGGGACTATAAATCCCAGAGCTTACAAATGCATTGTTGAGCCCTATTGTCCTGCCTAATTTGCTAGGCAATTTGGATTCACACAAGGGGTCCCAATACCTCTCTACAGTCAGACCAATTTAAGCCGTACCAGTAGGGATCTGAAGGTTCGAAGATCTAGATTGGAAGCAGCAACTTCCAAATTCATCTAGGATTTTATTGACTTTGAATATTTCCCCTTCATACCTCAAAGCAACATACTGAAAATGTGCCAGAATTGGTGGATGGCCAATAGGGAGGTACACTTAGCCATTCCTCCTCAAGATCTGTTAATGGTACTGGATGTACCTCAAGCCAAGTCTAAAGGGGCTAGAGTTGTTACCTCTTCCACTGCTCCTACTACTTTAGTTCTTGCGCCCGTCACCACAAAGTCTGTTCCTGCTGCCTCAACTCCTTCTAGAGTTACTCAAGCTGCCTCGAAGAAAGGTATACACTCATGTTTCTTTCCTCTTCTTCTCCTTTATAATGCTCTTGTCCTTACTTAATAGCTCTTTCTTTAAAAAAGAGATGCCTGAGGTTCATGTAGAAGAAAAAGTCCCAGAAAAAGAAGAGACAGAAAAAGAGCAAGAGACACCCTTAAAGAGAAGGAAGAAAATGACTGTCTCTCTGTCTGATTTCATTGGAGACCCTATTCATGAAACATCTGCTAGAGCAGTGGAGGCAGAACATTCTAAAAAACTTATTGTATTTCAGAGGGCTAAGAAGAGGAGGCAACAGCAAATGCTTAGGGATGAAGCTGCTACTGCTGATGCACACCAAAGAAAAATTGCAAGACAGCAATAAACTGATGGACATTATACTCTTCGCAGCTCTCCGATCATAGCCACTACTTCTGAAACCAGTAATTTCCTTTGTGCCTCTATTCTCCTTTCTCAAATTTTTGATACTGAGACTTGACATTACTTTGTATTTCTTCTTTTCCAGCAGCAGCTACTCTGCCCTCTCCTTCAATAAGGACTCCTTCCATCTCATCCGAAATTGAAAGACCTCGAACTGTGGAGCCAATTCAAGCAATACTTCCACTCCCTGGTCCTACATTTTTCATACCTTTCTTGAGCCAAAGTATCCCTCCATCCCTATCATTTGGCTTAACTCTATACTTTCCTCATCTATTTTTCAACTCTACTCAATTTGTTCTCCCTTTAAGCCTTGTTGCTCCTTCCTCTTCTGAGGAAATTCCAGCTTTTACTTCAGCTATTACTTCATCTCTAGTAATAGCTGATTCCCATAGAGAAGACACTGGTAGCTCACCAATTCCTTGTCCATTATCTCTACCTAGCTCCTGTCCCTCTTTTCTCGACCTACTAGTAGCTAAGACTATAGATACTGGTAGGAATACTTCATCTTCTTCTCCTATTCATATGCAACCATATCTTCCTCATATTAGAGCCTTTTCTGTGCCAACCATGTCAACAGAAGAAGTGGACATTTTTGAAGCTAGACTAGCTAGCCTTTTTGATGTGCCTTTCACCACTTCAATAACTAGTAATGAAACTGAGCCATTAGTCCTAGCTGATTCTCTCTTAGAAATTTTTGAGAGCTCTTCCTCCACTAGTAAGACTTCCCTGCCTACATTGGACTTGGACAGTTGTTTAGAATTACTGACATCCTTCTCGAGGATCCCCTTCGAAGCTTTGCAAAGGCCTATTATCAAGAATGGCTTCCTCCAGTGCTGCAAAGTTGTTAAGCAATTCAGCATGACTATTTCAAGTCATTTATCTCAGGCGGCAGCCACCATTGACTTTTACATCAATATCTGCCATGTCGCCAAGGCTGTAGAAGAGAAATTGCTGAGAGATCAGAGTTTTGTTTCCAAAATACATGCTGAAGTGTTAGAATTAAAAGAGCAACATTCCTCTATCTCCCAATTTCGAGCTCAACTATTGGAAAAGAAAGTTAAGCTTGAAGAAGAGTTATCAGCAGTCAACCAAGCTTTAGATTGAACTGCCACCAAGCTGTAAATCACTAACCAAGAACTGGCTGATCGAAAGCAGGAGATGGCTACAGCCATTTAGTTGTTCCCATCTCTTAAGAGTAGAGAGTCTATTGTAAAAGAACAACTGAAATATTGTACTGACTTTTGGGCCAATCTATGGTTGTATGTATTCAACTCATTATGAAATAAATCCTTATTTATCATTTGAGTGTTTTCATGTTCTTTTCATTTAGCACTTATTATATTTCTTGTGTTTCCCACACAATTGGATAATAAAGCTTCAAATATCTGCCATTAATTTTCTTGGGATGTACATATCCATTCAAACTTTTCAAAGGATATGCTCCCGAAGGCAAGACTCTATGAACTTGATGTGATCCTTCCCAGTTAGGTGACCATTTGCCAAACTTATGGCTTTTAATCCCTATTGGGGGTACTGTCTTCCATACTAAATTACCTTCATCAAAACTAATGTGCTTGACTTTCTTATTACAGTTTTTTGCTGTTTTCTTCTTTTGGAAAAGAATACTATTTAATCTCAGAATTCTAGCTTCATCCACATTCTTTAATTCCAAGCACATACTCTGATGATATTGCTCAGGAACTAATTGATCCTGATCTCTCACTCTTAAGGACTTGATGTTAATTTCTACAGGTAACACTACATCATGCCCATATACTAAGGCATAAGGAGTAACTCCTGTACTTGATCTTGGAGAAGTCCTGTAAGCCCATAATACATCCAACAGTAAATTACATCAATCCCTGGGATTGTCTTCCACAACTTTCTGTATTCCTTTCTTCAAAGATTTATTGGATGATTCTGCCTAACCATTGACTTGTGCATAATAGGGGGTAGAATTAATAAGACTAATTCCAAATTTTGTCACAAAAGACTTTACCATCTTCCCATCAAATACAGTCTCATTATCAAAAGTTATAGTCTGTGGGATGCCAAATCTGTGGATCAGGTCTTTAATGAATCCAATAACTTTGGTCTGGTCTACAGCCTTATACGGCTTAGCTTCGACCCACTTAGTGAAGTAATCTGTGACCACTAAAATGAAACAATGATACTTCGAAGAGGGTGAGTGTATTTTCCCTATCATATCCATAGCCCATCTTCTAAACGACCAAGGCTTCACAACCGCATGCAGATTAGTTATAGGTACATGTCTTATTGTGCCACACTTTTGGCATGCCTGGCAACCTCTAGCATATTCTATGCAATCTTTAAGGATGGTTGGCCAATAGTAGGAATGTCTTCGAAGTAGCCATCTCATCTTCACACTAGGCTGATGAGTTCCACAGATGCCTTCATGAACTTCAGTCATGGCTGTCAATGCCTTCTTTGGCCCTAAACATTCCAATAACAACCCATCTGCTCCCCTTTTGTAAAGAGCATTATCATACACTATGTATTGCATAGATTATAATTTGATTTTTTTGCTGGCTTTCGAAGATGGGCCAGTTAGGTACTGCATTATTGGATGACTCCAATCTTGATCTTATAAGTCGGTGACCATTTGCCAAACTTATGGCTTTTAATCCCTATTGGGGGTATTGTCTTCCATACTAAATTACCTTCATCAAAACTAATGTGCTTGACTTTCTTATTACAGTTTTTTGCTGTTTTCTTCTTTTGGAAAAGAATACTATTTAATCTCAGAATTCTAGCTTCATCCACATTCTTTAATTCCAAGCACATACTCTGATGGTATTGCTCAGGAACTAATTGATCCTGATCTCTCACTCTTAAGGACTTGATGTTAATTTCTACAGGTAACACTACATCATGCCCATATACTAAGACATAAGGAGTAACTCCTGTACTTGATCTTGGAGAAGTCCTGTAAGCCCATAATACATCCAACAGTAAATTACATCAATCCCTTGGATTGTCTTCCACAACTTTCTGTATTCCTTTCTTCAAAGATTTATTGGATGATTCTGCCTGACCATTGACTTGTGCATAATAGGGGGTAGAATTAATAAGACTAATTCCAAATTTTGCCACAAAAGACTTTACCATCTTCCCATCAAATACAGTCTCATTATCAAAAGTTATAGTCTGTGGGATGCCAAATCTGTGGATCAGGTCTTTAATGAATCCAATAACTTTGGTCTGGTCTACAGCCTTATACGGCTTAGCTTCGACCCACTTAGTGAAGTAATCTGTGGCCACTAAAATGAAACAATGATGCTTCGAAGAGGGTGAGTGTATTTTCCCTATCATATCCATAGCCCATCTTCTAAACGACCAAGGCATCACAACCGCATGCAGATCAGTTATAGGTACATGTCTTATTGTGCCACACTTTTGGCATGCCTGGCAACCTCTAGCATATTCTATGCAATCTTTAAGGATGGTTGGCCAATAGTAGGAATGTTTTTGAAGCAGCCTTCTCATCTTCACACTATGCCGATTAGTACCACAAATGCCTTCATGAACCTCAGCCATGGCTGTCAATGCTTCCTTTGGACCTAAACATTCCAATAATAACCCGTCTGCCCCCGTTTTGTAGAGAGCATTACCATACATTATGTATTGCATAGATTGCAATTTGATTTTCCTGCTGGCTTTCGAAGATGGGCCAACTAGATACTAAATTATTGGATGCCTCCAATCTTGTTCTTGTAAGTCATTATGATTGACTTCTAAGACCACATTCCTTTTATTTAAAGGTGGTATTACCTTTTAATATGTTGTTTGGCTTATGTTTATTTGAGTGTTATCCCTTCTCTTGAAATTCGAAACTCTCTGAGCCACATCATTAGCTTTTTTATTCAAGAATCTTGGGACATAAGTTACATTTGCTATTTGAAATTGAGAAAGCAAATGTAATGCAACAACATAGTATGGCAACGTGCTTACACTTTGACATTTGAAAATTCTTTTCACCTGGTTAATCACCAATTGAGAATCTCCAAATATATCAACTGCATGAGCTTGTAATCCAATAAGTATTTACAGTCCCATTATTAAAGCTTCATATTCGGCTTGATTATTATAACAAGTAATTTCATCCACTCTAAAACCATGTGTGGTTTCTACCCCTTGTGGTGCCTTAATCACTACACCAATTCCAATTAGACTATTAGCTTTTGATCCATCGAACCACATTTGCCACGGTTCAACACTAACCATACCAAGTTTCATTATCTCTTGGCTTTCTGTTTGACATGGATGGTCTGCCAAGAAATTAGCTAAAACTTGTCATTTTACTGCCTTTTGGGGGACATATTCTAGATGAAATTTTGATAAAGCTAATATCCATTTGTCAATTCTTTCTCTCAACATAGGTCTAGATAACATATATTTAACCAAATCTGTGGTTGCAATTACCAAGACAATTGTAGGCAAAAGATAATATCTTAATTTCATTGCAGCGAAATACAATGCAAGGCACAACTTTTCTACAGCTGAATATTTACATTCACACGAATTTAAAAACCTACTAAGGTAATAAACTGCTTGCCCTTTGCCTTCTTCATTGTCCTGGGCTAAGAAAACTCCTAGTGAATCTACTGCTGTAGCTATATACAACTTCAATGGCTTATCACCCTTTGGTGGCATCAGCATTGGAGGGTTGGCCAAGTAGGCATTGATTCTTTCGAAAGCAATTTGATGCTCTGCTATCCACATAAATTCCTCTTCATCTTTCAACCTTAATAAGGAAGAAAATACTTTAGTTTTCCCTGCAATATTATAAATAAATCTTCGAAGAAAATTAACTTGTCCAAGGAATTTTTTTAATTCTTTCTTACTTGATGGAGGTCTGGCTTAAATGATAGCTTTGGCTTTGTTCTAATCAATCTGTATTCCCTTCTTGTGTACTACATAGCCCAAGAAGTTTCCAGCTGATA
>NW_021026823.1:1289677-1312758 GCF_004153795.1 Camellia sinensis | reverse complement strand
CATG
The DNA here is from genome assembly GCF_004153795.1 of Camellia sinensis. Classification (NCBI taxonomy): domain Eukaryota; kingdom Viridiplantae; phylum Streptophyta; class Magnoliopsida; order Ericales; family Theaceae; genus Camellia; species Camellia sinensis. Next base: position 1,312,754 of record NW_021026823.1, on the reverse strand, counting down.
CAAGTCAGGCTATGAGCACTGAAAATTTTCCTTTTTTGGGTCCAAGAAATGGTCCAGTTTTGGAAAAGATGGAATAATTTTCGAGGGATCAGTCAACCTCAGTAAAAATTCTCAAAAACTATTTTTGCACACGGCCAATGCTTAACAAGCACGGCAGGAGTTTAGTTTTGTACAATTGAACATGTAACGAATTAAAAATAGGCACATAACATACTATATTATTTTGGGTCAAATTAGAAGAAAATTTGTAAGGGTTTCAAACATCCTCCTTTCTAAAAAGGGAAAATCTAAAAATACTTATTTTCGTAATTATTTTTAAAATTTTCAAAAAATATTTTAACACAAATAAAACAATAAATATTGTTCTTATAGTGGAGTTTTTTTTATATTGAATTAGTGTTAGTTTTTGTTAATTTTGTCGTGGCCATATCCCCATTTTTTTTGAAATCACCATGTTTGTGTCTGTGTCCGTATCCATGTCCATGCTTCTTAGATGCAACGTTTGCAAGCTCCTACCGATGATAGTGATGCTTCCGAATATACCAAGAAAACTCACCGTTCTTTTGAGAATTCTCTTGGTGCTCCACAAAGGTACCAAGCAAATTCAGAATGTTACGAGTACAAATGGAGATCAACATTAAAAGGGCCCAAATCTTGGCCCGAACATTATAATGCTTTTTGCAGTGGGCCACTACAACCACTACAGCCAGCCGTAAGAAATTGGGCCAATACTATGGGCAGAGTCAGTCGAGCCCAAGTGTCCAAACCTTCCAGATATTTTGCCGAAAGCAAGTCAAAGTGAAAAAAGATCCAACAGGTTGGTCATATAGATCCAATAGGTTTTCTGATCATCATTTATTTAATTTGGGCCACACACTAATAAGTCTTATATATGTGTCTTATTTGGTGAACTTGTTAAAACAGATTATAAATTATAATTTTAATCAAAAATTGTTAATTAATTTAGTATAACTGTTGGATTATAGATTTAAGTTGCTGAGTAGTGTCTGTTAAATAAGCTATGAAGTAGCTTTTTCAATTAACTTTTATTTTTTATTATTCACTATTTGATAAGCTATGAAGTAGCTTTTTCAATTAACTTTTATTTTTTATTATTCACTATTTGTCTACATTTCTCATAAAAAATAATAATAATATTTCATAGTCCATTTGTATCTTTTTCTATTTTTAAAAAAATAAAAAATAAAAAAAACTAAGAGTATAACCTTGAATTAACATGTCCACAGCAAAAGCTAATAATCAGAAGCAAGGGGTGAGCAGTTTTTCAGAATCAGCTTTTTTGACTTAAAATAAGTTGCTAGAATCAGAAGCTGTTTGAAATAAATTTAACTAAATAGTCCAAAATAACTTTTTAAAAATCAGAAGGCATAAGTTGGCTCAAAAAAGCCCCACCAAACACCCCCATAAAGGGGTTGTTTAGAATGTTTTAAATAAGTATACTTTTTAATTTTTTAGTAAAAAAAGTAGAGAATAAAAAGATGTATGTTTGGAATAACTTTTTGACTTTTTACGAAAAAATATGTATTAAAATATTGTAACAAATAACAAAATTACCAAATTACCCTTCTTGACACAGTCAATGTTGTTGCACTGACTTTCTCTCTCCTTTCATTTTTTTTTTAATGGGTTTACATTGTGCCACGTTTTGCACTTTTATGGGAAATTGCGGTTGCTGTAAAATAGGTTGCACAGCCTGAACTGTTTTCTCTTTTTTTTTTTTTTTTTTTTTTTTTTGATCCGACAGATTTCCCACCAAAATATAGGTGAATTGTGTTAACTTTTTTGTTTTTTTAATAACTTTTTGACTTTTACAGCGTATGCCAAACCAGCCCAAAGTTTAAAATCCATCTAGTCGCAAAACAAAACACTTGCACCGATTAGTTTTACATATTTTTAATTGTTACCATTTTTTTAAAAAAAAAAACTTAAAAAAACGCTGCTATATTCTACCACTATCGGACTTCCGTCAGATGGTTATTGGAGACTTGTCGAAAGTTTGACGGAGTATCGCCGGAGTGTTCTGAACATCATTGGAAGTCGCCAGAATGTTCAAAAGCTTCGTTGAACGTCAAGAACATCATCGGAGACTCACTGGAATGTCTAGAATATTACTAGCAATATATATATATATATATATAAAGAATAAATGGAGAAATTATAGTGACAAAATATAGCAAAATATGCTAAATATTGATAAATCGAAAGCAAAAAAAATATAAAATAAAAAATAACAAAAAATAATGGGAAAAAGTATATATTATTTTTTAATTTTTTGTAAGGTTTAAACAAATAATCTCCAATATTGATTAAACTGAAAAGTAAGCTTTAAAATTGTAAATGTTACAATTTCAAAGTATGATTCTATTAAGCATTCATTTTTATTAATCAAATTAGAAAACATGTTATGAATTTGTAAAATTTTACAGTTTTAAAGCATGATTTATTTCGCCATCAAAAAAATTGAAAATGTAAAATTTTATAGTTTTCATCGCCTGTAACTAAAACTTAAAAACAATTTGTTTAGAATTTGAAAATTTTCTCCATTAAAATAAGAAAATAGAAGTGTGCAGTAGAGAAAAGTTAGAAAAATTGAGAAATTGGAGGAAAGAAACAGATATAAAGAGAATATTGTACTTCGGCAACTATTTTTTATTTAAACCTAGTCGGATCCCATGTAGATTTACTAGGATCTGAGTAGATCTACTCATATTTTTTCGCTAGAAACTCGTCTCTTTCGCAGTCGGTGATGGTGAAGTTAGGAGTCAATGATTGGTGATTATCGGTGAACCCCAAGTAATGGTAGTCGTTAGTGATTATATATTAGAAAGAGAGAGAAAGAGAAGAAGTTAGAAATGGTTGCTGCTCATCGAAAATCAGGAAGAGAAAGAGAGAAAGAAGAACAAATGTATGAAAAGAATAAAGAAGAAAACTAGGTACTAAACTTTTAAAAGTATTCAAAAAGTTATGGGACTAAATAGACTTATCCTCTTTTAAGTAGTACTTCCAACTAATTTGCCCATATAATTTTCGGTGTCAGATCATGAATATTCTATGAAGAAACTTAAAAAAATAGAAAACAAAAGCAAAAGACTAGAAAGTTTTCACATGTTCAAGAGCTACTTAAGATACACAGTTGGTTGGCATAACACAAAAGCCTCAAACCTATCATTTACAATAGCATGACAAAAGGAAAATGATAAAATACATCGAAAGGAGAAAAAAAAGACCGACGAGGCTAAAAACTAAACATGGTAGATCATCCCGACCTCTAGAGTGGATGCATAAGGAACACTCAAAGCATATGTTGGAACCCTAGAGTTCCTCCTCAAGAAATCATACCCAAAATTAATGACAACTCTTTTAATCAAACTTGAACCCCTCTTTGCCCTCACATAACAATGCCCCAAAATAAACGCCATCCCTGCCTCCCTTGCCTCCATCAACTCCTGCAACTCCTCTCGTGCGCTCACATCGATCCGAGGACTTTCCGGCACAAGAAACCTCACTCTCCTCCTTGGCATCTCCGGAGACTTTATCTCCCTCAATTCAAAAGTATCAGACATTTCAGAAAAATCTTCATCTCCATCTCCATCACCTTCAAACATCCTTATTCCTTCTAAATTTGTTAATGCCGTTCCAACAACCGTCATTCTTTCATCGTTGTGCAAATCTTCTCTCCCCACATTGTTTTCCGTCCTTTCTGACCGAATAAATTCAGCAATACTACATACCAAGTCCTTTTCAAACTCCACATCATCTTTGTGAATATCGCGATAACCGTACCGTGCTATGCACCTATAAATTCGGTACTCTTTTGGGCCGATTCTTCCCACTAAGAACCTTTCCTCGGGTCTTACGTGAGGTACTGGGACGGATTTGATGCACAGGAAGATTAAAACTTGGTGAAAAGCTGGGAGGTTGGTGACGAAATGGGAGAAAATTGCTGGGATCCCTGACACGAGCTCTGTCTGTACGAGGCCAATGCCACGGACCCTCACAAACCCGAGATTAGGGCCCAGAGTTAGCAGCCAGTTGATAGAAACCTTGTTTTGAACATCGAATTCGTATTTCTTGATAGTGCCGTAGTGCCAAACGTACATGATTATTAGAAAGATGAACGAGAGAGCAACGGGCACCCATGCCCCTTCGAGGAATTTGATGAGTGAAGCTGAGAAGTATAGTGCTTCTACAGAACCAAAGAAGAATATAAAGCAAATGGCTAGAAAAACACTTTTGTGCCAGCACAAGACAATAACCAGAGACATTAGGCAGGTGGTTACCAACATAACAGTTATAACTGCCAAACCTGTTCCAGAAAGGAAGAAGAAATTGTAATAATGGTCATGATTATACACTGATAATTCACGAAAAAACAACCAATTTAGTAATTCCATTCCAACATTGAGGTATTTTACCTGATGCATTGCTTATGTGTTTTGTGTTTCTGAAACCGACAGTAACGGCCAAACATAGTATCATTAAAGTCCAGTTAATCTCAGGAATGTAAATCTGGCCATGTATTTTAGACGATGTGTGTACTATTTTGACCCTCGGGAAGCAACCCAGAGCAGAGCACTGTTTGATGATGGAGAAAGTTCCAGTGATGATGGCCTGGCTTCCCACAACTGCTGCGAGTATGGCTATTGCCATAACAGGCCATCGGATTTTCTCTGAAAAAAAGAACACTTACATTAGCTGAAACTCAACTTAAAATTCTTGGATTTGTTGCGTCTACAAAAAATAAAAAATGTATATACAATATAAAAGGAACAACAATTAGTACCTACCAGGTACTGACACATAGAATCCAATCCGGTAGTCACTTTCAATAACATGATGCTTGGAAAGATAAGCAGCTTGCCCCATATACGCTAGGATCAAAGACGGGTAAACCACAAAGGTGAAAGCAATCTGCAGTTAACTCTCTGTTATAGGGCAGTCATTTGACAAATTGATGAATGGCTGTACATAGAATATAACTTCTAGAAATCTAAAACTTTGCATACTAGGATTGCATTAAATCAACTCATTCACAATGATGGAAAGATTATGATAATAATGACATGGCTTAAAGGCATAGTGAAATCTTTACAAGATAAAAATAACTAACCAAATAACTGTCTCCTTTTTTTATTATTATTTAGTGATGACAACAATAAAGAACTAATGCAACTAGAAGACATAAACTGATTACCTTGATAGATAACTGTGAAAAGTGTCCAAGATCAGCAAACATAGCTTCTGAGCCTGAATTAAAATAAAATAAGTAAATGTAGCATAAGAAAATGTGCGTATTGGACAAAGGGCAAGAGTACAAAGTTCATTTTACTCTTTTACCTGTTATACACAACAAAATCCCACCCAAGGACATCCAACCTCCCCTTTGAGTCTTCTTCAAAAACTTGTACATGTAATAAGGAGAGAGCGCTTTGTAAACATGGGGGTTCCAGTGGACGATATTGTATACACCAATGGCGCTGATGCATAATAGCCATGTTATCACAACGGGTGCAAAAAGAAATCCTATTCTGTGGGTCCCGTAATGTTGGAGCGCAAACAAGAATACCAGTATGATACATGTAACCGGGACTTCTACATCTGCAGAATCGATTTGACCACAACTAAGATAACGAACTTCATATGAGTAATCATCAACTACAATGCTTTAAAAAATAAAAATAAAAATAAAAATAAAAATGATCCACTATAGTGATTTGGACAGTAACAATTGTGGCAAAGCTTTGCTGATGCATATATTGTCTACTTATCAACCGATTGAAAGATGTGTTTACCTCGACAGGGACTGAAATCATCATTACAACATAATGACCAGTCTAATGATGGCTATGCTTCTTGACATCACTTGGGAATTCAGTTGGACAACTATACAAAATTACCTTCTCTAAATTTTATTGTTACCTTCTACAAAGGTACAATGTTTTGTGCTTAGGACTCATTTGAAAAGTAATAATTTTAATTTAAAAGTCAAAAAGTTACTAAAAAAATAAAATAACTTATAATTTATATGAAAAAATCAAAGATTCTTTTTTTTCTCTTTACTTTTTATACATCATTTCATAAAAAATTCAAAAGTTATTCCAAATATATAAATTTTTTTACTTCATATTTTAATCAAAAAAAATTAAAAAATTACTAAAATAATCTATTCATGAACGCCTTAATCTAGTAATCTATATTTTACTTATTCTTAATCTCAAGTTACGTCTTTATTTTATTATAAGTAGGATGCTATCAACTTTTGTCTGCCACATACTGACGACTTTATATGTTTGATAGCGATTTGACTTTGATTAACACACGGGATTTATCTGTACTATATACTAAATTTTTAACACCAAATTTTGTGGGAGTTTTAATCTAAATTTTTAATTTTTTTTTTTAACATTTATTAACTTCTCCCAACCCCAAGTTTTACCCTCATAATAACACTTTAATACATTAAGAACAAATATAAAAAAAAATTCTTTGAAATCCAACACATATGAATTCCTTGAAAAGTTTCAACACATATGATTATTATCAAAATATTAAATTTTAATATAATATAATAAATAAAAAAGACATTTAATTTCTTGAAAAGTCTAACACATATGATTATTGTCAAAATATTAAACTTTAATATAATATAAAAAAGGGAAAAAAGATGGCATTTAAAAAAAAAGAAAAAAAAAAAGACATTTAAAAATTACAATTCACATATATAGATAATTGCAAACACAATCAGTGCATAGCACGGGTGATATGCTAGTATATATTAAGAAAAAGAGGGTTTCTAACTCCCAAATCTTGTGGGAACTTCAATCTCTCAATCTCAATTTTCTAAATTTTTTATTTAAAAAAAAGGGTAATGCTAGGGACACCAATTTTTCTACCAAATAAATGACCAAATGTCTCACATGGGTGTGGGGTCCGCAATCCCACACCCATGTGAGACATTTGGTCATTTATTTGGTAGAAAATTTGAGATCTCTAACATTTTCTCAAAAAAAAATCTCAGCATTTATTGATTTGATCAAAATCCCCTAATCAATATTTATTAACTTTTTCCAATCCACATGTCTTTTCACATGCCTGCATTTATTGATTTGGTTAAAATCCCTGATCAGCATTTAAAATCACCTTATACAAATAATTATAGATACAATCCGTGCATAGTTACTGTAGTAGCTTTTTCAATTTTTCATATACATTATGATTAGTGATAAGATTGTTAAATTATTTTTATAAAAAAAATTTTAAAACATAATTTATATATTAAAAAAAATTAAAACAAATATGAATATTTATAATTATTTTGTACATATAACACGGTGATAAGCTAGTTTAATAATATTTGAAAGGACCCACAATAATGCAATGTTTTTACACTTGGGTGCTCTCTTTGTCCACCAGCTGCATCTCTACAGCAAGAGCTTTCTAGATTACAATAACAATAAAATCAAGATAACGATGCCTAACCATGATATGCATCATTTCACATCGTATATATACTGAGCAAATGCTAAGAACTTGTCTTGATTATACTTCAAGCAATCAAGAAAAACGGAACATAAAGGCCTTGGTTTGTGTTTGTAGAGTAATTTTTAGATAAAAAGTATGAAAATTTATTTGATTTGTTTTTTTTTTAGAAATGATTTTAAAAAATTATTTTGGAGAGAGCGTTTTAAAAAAAGTCAAAAATTTTTCTGAAAAACAAACTAAACAAGGCGAAAATCTTTTTCATTTCCACACCTTACCGTGCCCATCTCTAACCAACATATCCTGCTTTCCATCCTTACAGCTGAAGTTGCTAAAAGCTTTCAAAAATCAATTACTTAATTGACAAAGTTATTAAGATATTTTTAACCCAATCACCTGGACGATTCATGACTTCCCAATCCGGTTGTGTAATCAATATCAAATTATCTTCTTCAAACATTATAATCAATTTATAATACCAAAGAGTCTAATAGGTAAGAGTCTTACATTGATGATGCTCTTTTGACATGGAAAGCTCTAGCCCCGAAACAGCAGAAAACACTGCACAAACAACAAAATCAAACAAGTTTTAGTAATCAAGATCCCAATTTTCCACATTTTGATAACACAATAACATAATCTCATCTCCAATACCAGAAATTGCCGGCGTAAGGACTCCATCCCCAATCACCATACAAGTTCCAATCAAAGCCAAAGCAAGCAATACCCATTGAAGTACTCTATGCCTCTCCAATGTCGATCGTAGACTCGAGCCAAGACTCTTATCTGCAGATACAATTCCATCCTTCTTGTACTCAGATAAGTCCTCATCAGCAAGCTGGCAATTGGGCAAAGTACTGACTCGGGCGTGGCGGCATAGCAATGAATACAAAGCAAAAGTGCCTCCTTCGCCATTATCATCAGCTCTAAGCACTATAAACACATATTTAAGGAGTGGGATGAGAGTTACTGTCCAGAACACAAAAGACAAAACCCCATATATCTCCTCGTTAGACTCCGAATGCTGAATGTCTTCTGCAAAAGTGCTTTTGTATACATACAAAGGTGAAGTGCTTAAATCTCCATATACAACCCCCAAGCTCTGATAGGCCAGAGTCAACACTGTCCTCCATGATTCCTTCTGCAACAAAAAACAGAACAAGATTATCAGAAAACGCTTGTGACTTGAAGACGGGTCTTACAATACCCAAGTGCCACGTGTCTCACCTTGATTGGATTGTCACGGTTCCATCCTTCAAGATCCATAACAGGCTGCCCCAGAACCATGAAAACCCAATTTTTGCATCAATTTGAAGAAAAACAACGATGACCCAGATGGGTGAACACCTTACCCAGTTCAAATAATCCAAGGAAAATACGAAATTCAAGATAAAAATACGAGAAGGGTAAAAAGAAATTCAACAATCTACCAATGGTGACATCTCAAGAAGAAACAAAGAACACCACAAGAAAATACAAAGAGAGAAATGCAGAACGAGGAAGGGTGGTTGGAATTGTGTGCTATAGAATATAAAATATTGTGCGAGCGAATGTGCTTGGGTGTATGCAAATGAGAGAGAGAGAGAGAGAGAGAGAGAGAGAGATTTTGTTTGGTGTTTGTGAGTAAAATAAGAGAGGGACGGGGATTTTGGGTTCTCTTCCACTTTCTCCTCCTATCTATGGCTTTTTTTTCTGAATAAAATATATTAGTAGGTTATCTTGATAACTTTGGCTCTGTGTGTGAAGAAGAAAAAAAAAGGTATAGATGTGCCGAAGCACTAACTCATAATTCTTTAACATATAGCACAGACCACTGAAAGCAACAGTTCGTATCCAAGAAAAAAAAGGTGACTCAGTAATTTCATTTGTTGGGAGTAATTTCAATTTTTGAAAATTTTTAGAGACAAATTTAGATGTATTTAAACATTAAAAATATTTGTAAAGAAATTTGGAAAAAAAAATTTACCAAAAAAATAGAAATCTGAAACAATTTTTGAGTTTGAAAACAAAACAAAGATTTACAGGCTTCGACTGAAACATAGTACACTATATTTCACAGATTCAGAATATAGCTATGCAAAGCTCAAATTTTGTTTTTTTGTCTTTGTCTCACTTTGGGATGCCAAAGCAGCTCATTATTGCCAACCATACAAGGTTGCACAAGGCAACTTCTACATATGCTGCAATTAATTATGGAAAGCTAAGGGCGGAAATCTTTCAAAGTATCCTACGCCAGCTAAGGGGTAGTGCCAGAAAAACGGTGGAACAAGTCTATGGTTACAGTGACCCCATCATCATCATCAACAACAACCACCCCACTCTCCTAAATGTGTGTGGTACCTTCTTTCTTTGTAAAGATGAAACAGACACTGACCCATTCAAGCCATTTCAGCTAGCCACACAACCCAAACCCCAATGATTGAACTCAAGACCAAAGAATTAGTCTTCAACAGTGTATATTTAAGCTTTAAAAATGGAATATTCCTCGATTTAAAGCAATTCTATGCTTTATATTCAAGCCTATGTTTGGAATGATTTTCAAATTATATTTCTATCCCCACATTTTAACATGATGAGTTGTTTTGAAAAGTTGGTAAAAGGTTGATTTTTAACTTTTTATCAAGTTTTTTGACTTTTTTAGAAGTGATTTGAGAAGTTGGTAAAAAGTTAGCTTTTTACTTTTTAGTTTAATATTTATTTATGGTGTCAAATCAAATTAAAATGACCAAAATACCCTTACCAAACATAAGAGATTTATTTTTTTATTTTTTTTTCATAGGCCCTAATTTGTAATTTTAGGGCTGTGTTTTTGGCACTTCCCAAAGGGATTTTGTTACGTTTTTGGCAGCCGCGTTTTTGGATGTTCCCAAAATGGCACGATGTTTGGATACCACACTCAAATCACATTTTCACAACATTTACAAAACTCTGCACAAAACTCTGTCTGAGGAACAATTTTTAATTTTTATTTTTTTTTTAAATTTGGTCTAACTGGTCGTCCCACCGGTTGACCGGAACGGCGCAATTTTTTTTTTTTTGCAATTGACATATGTTAATTTTTGTATATTCGAAAAAAAATATTTTCTGAATTTTTAATTTTTTTTATGTGCTTTAATAGAATTTTGAGTTGTATGTTTGGTTATGAGTTGTAAGTTTTTGTATCAAATATTATATTTCATATCAAAAATTTTCCATTCAATTCAAAACTCTTTCACCAAATAAATTTTTCACACTTAAATCATAATTCTAAAACTCACGAACTGAAAATACAACTCATACTCTCAAATCATACTTACAAAACTCTATTAAATGCAACCTGAAATTATGGCACCATGTTACCAAAAAAAAAAAAAAAAATTCATAATACTCCTAAAAATGTGTGTACGTAATTTTTGAAAAATAATACATGCATTTTATTAAATATCTATTTATTATAAAAGCGTTGTTTTTGCATTTACCCTCCGTTTGAGAAGTGGGTTGACTTTTTGACTTTTTGGTTATTTTAGCCTGGGGCTAAAAAGCCTGGTTTGGGAAGGATTTTTTGACTTTTTGATTTTTTTGACTTTTTTTGTGAGAGAGGAGTGTAATGATTATGGATTAGATTTGATATTTTATTTTTTGTGACTAAAATAGCCTATTTTATTTTTTCTGACTATTTTAACCCCTAACCCACCAAAACTAACTCCCCAAACTATGCCTTACAAGTGACATAAATTTTAATAATGTGAAGTGTACACTTTTATATGACATTTTGCCCATTTTAAGAGATGTTGGTGTTTATTGTACCAAGATGATTTGCGTTTTACTAGTAAGCTCAACTGAGTTCACTCGCCTACTACATTGTTCATATAATAATTTAATTAAGGGTTTGGTTATGGTGTGCAACTTACACCTTACACCTTATACCTTACACTTACACCTTACACTTACACCTTTTGTGAGTTCACTCCCCTACTACATTGTTCATATAATAATTTAATTAAATAAAAAAAAAAAAACAAGTACTTTATAAGAGAGAGTAGAGATGGGACCCAATAATTTTTCGTAGAGATGAGATCAGAAAATCTGCTTATGAGGTATATTTATTTCTAACTCGGCATTTAATAATTTGGCAGCACATTGAAAAAATTGACAGCAACAACATTAATGACGACGATGATGGAAGCCAATCGCCATTATTGGGTTGTGGAGAGGAGTAAAGCATGTGTCCGATATAGAAAAATATACTCCCTCCGTCCCAAAATAATGGTCCCTTTTGGGGAATCCAACTTTTTTTGGTAGTATAATTATTGCATTTGAAAAAAGTTGATTTTCCAAAATTACCCTTTTGATAGTACATTTTTTGGGAATATCAATGTCATAATTGTACTTTTTATATTGTTTATTAATTTAAAAGAAGGGCAAAATAGGAAATTTACATTATTTTTGTACTTGATTTTTGAAGAGAGGCTAATATTTTGGGACAATGAAAAATGGAATAAGGGACTAATATTTTGGGACGGAGGGAGTATTATTTATTTATTATGAATTTTTATTTTATAAATAATTCTTACTAATAAGTGTCTTAAGATGTGAAAATAAAAGAAAAAAATATTTAATTCTCAGAAATTTATTGTTAAATTTAATATATATTTTTATAAATTTTAAAACATTTTTTTGATTATTTATATTTTTTAAAAATAATTTCTCTCACATCCCCAATAGTAACATTTGTCTTTTGAAAATTATTTCAAATGTAAAGTGAATAATATAAATGTAAAATTATTGAAATATGAATTACAACCAAAATAATTATGATACATAAATGTTTTGAATATTTTTTATATTGTAAATATATTAGCGTATGCTCGTGCCTGAAGGTATGGTGTAAATAATGTTAGGATTAAAATATAATTATAATCCTAACACTATTTAAATTTATTTTTTAATTTGATAAAATCAAAAAATTATTATAAAATTTTGGAGTTCTCACAAAATTCCTTACGAAACTCGTTTTTGTTTATATAATATATAACTAGATAGATAAATGCGCCTAGCATATATACAATTTTTACGGGCTCTCTACCGGGACTGATTTTTTATATTGTAAATATATTAGCGTATGCTCGTGCCTGAAGGTATGGTGTAAATAATGTTAGGATTAAAATATAGTTATAATCCTAACACTATTTAAATTTATTTTTTAATTTGATAAAATCAAAAAATTATTATAAAATTTTGGAGTTCTCACAAAATTCCTTACGAAACTCGTTTTTGTTTATATAATATATAACTAGATAGATAAATGCGCCTAGCATATATACAATTTTTACGGGCATACATACAATAGTGCTTTTACTTATATAATTATATGGAAATTGTATGTATGCTTGTAATGTCCTAGTGTATTACGGTCAAACAATCATCATATAGAAATATGTGTAAAATATATTGAACAAAAAGAAGAAAATAAAATAAAAAAAACAAATAGAGAGAAAAATAAAAACGGAAGAAAATAAAAAAAAATAAAAAGAAAAGAGAAATGAAGGTGAGATCATGGGATCAGGGAAGGAAATATGAGTGAAAAAAAGAAAAAGTAAGCGAGAGAGAAGAGGAAAGTAGAAAATGTATATATAGGAAATTTTTTGTAAATTATATCTCAGCCATTGTTTTATAATTTAAACAAATTCGAGCCATCCAATGTCCTAATAGGATAAAAATATGTTGAAGATTCAAAAACCGTCATGTTTTATTAAAATATGTTGAAGATTCATATGAGGTTTAAATTTATAAAGTTTATCAGGCACTACACACAGTAAAATTTGACTCCTAATTCTGGGATCGTAGACTTTTCCATATAATATGAATAAAAATAATTGAACAAAAATGAGAAAATAAAAAAAATAAACAAATATAGAGAAAAATAAAAATAGGAGAAAATAAAAAAATAAAAAAATAAAAAGAAAAGAGAGATAAAGGTGGGATCATGAATCTTAGAAGGATGTGTGAGAAAAAGAAAAAGTAAGAGAGAGAAGCGAAAAAATAGAAAATGTACATGTAAGATATTTTTTGAAAAATATATCTCAGCCGTTAATAATTTAAATAGATTTGAGCCATCTAAATGTCCTAGTAGGACAAATTCAAAAATCATCATGCTTTACTATATAGATAATATTACGAAAAGCTTAAGGTGTGCCCTCCTTACGAGTGCATACTATATGCAACCTATCATAAATTGACGGAATTATTATAAAATTTTATAATATCAATCACAAAATACGTAATCTTATCACAAATTGACGTAATAAAAAATATCGTAATCAATTCATAAATTTTTGTAATATCAATAACAAAATTTCAAATATTTTATTATGTTAATTTATGATACAATTGCACTCCTTTTTTTTTTTTGATATTATAAAATTTCATGATACCATTATACTAATTTAGGATAGGATACCATAGACTTTCCCATAGTATTATCATAATATGATTGCTCCATATATACCAGAATGTTCGGGCAACAACTTATTTATGCAATCAAGCAGGCAGGCACAAAAAATAAAATCCCTCTCACCTCAAGGGCTTTGCTTGCATTAGTGGATTTCCACTTTCCACTAATGGTTGCTGTCCATTCCTTTGCCCCCCATCACTTTTCTTTCTTCTTCTTTTGTTTTATTTTTTAAATTTAATCATTGTGTTTGATTTTAATTTTTTAAATTTAATTTTTTAAAAATTAATTTTTTTATTTTTTTATATATTTTTGTTTTTAGTGAATAATTTTTAAATTTTAATCAATTTTTTTGACATTTTTAGAAGCACCTTAAATGTATTTAAAAAGTAAAATATTTATAAAATAATATTTTAAAAAATCAATAAATACACAAGAATATAAAAAATATATTGGATTTTCATTTTTTTAATATATATTTTTGGCATTTAGTGAATTTTTTAAAGATTTTTTTCACAAATATTATTTTTTAAGTGTATTTATATTAGGTATATCTAAAAATTTTAAAAAATACTTAAAATATTAAAAAAATTCAGTAAAAACAAAAAAAAAATATGAAAAACAAAAATTTAATTTTATGAAAAATGAATCCTAAGTTATGAAACTAAACAAGCTTAATAATGCTGTGTATTTTTAAAAAAAATATTTAAAAATAAAATTTATAAACCAAATTTATTCTAAATATAATTCTTACCATACCAAATTTAAATTTAAACTATAGATTTCATTTTTGAAATACATTAGAGATATAGCTTTTCCATTTAAAATCTTTCAAAAAATATCGGGCTTCTCTTGCACAATAGTAACTCAGATGTTGAGTTTTAATTTTGTTGCCATTTCTATTTTTTAGATGGGCAAATTACATATACACCCCTCCAGGTTTGACAAAATTACAGATACCCCCCTGAGGTTTGAGAAATTACGAATTCCCCCCTGAATGCTATATTTGCATAAGAAATTAGGGGGTAATTTGTTATGAAATATAAACCTCATGGGGTAAATTGTTATGAAAATACAAACCTCAGGGGGCGGGATGTAATTTCCGAAACCTCAGGGGGTATCTGTAATTTAACCAAACCTGGAGGGGTGTATATGTAATTTGCCCTTTTTAGATCCCTTTCAAGTTTGAATCATGTCTGCGCAAAGTAAAATTTGCCTTCAGTCTATTCTTATGTAGAAGAAAGATTGGGAATAAAATAGCCATATAAAAAAAAATAGGTTATTTTAGTCCAATAAGATAAAATATCACATCCAACTCATAATCATTATATTATTTTTTTTCACAAAAAGTAAAAAAAACTAAAAAGTCATTCGCAAACGAGACTTTTTAACCCTAGGTTAAAATAGTCAAAAAATTAAAAAATCAAACTACTTCCTAAACGAATCCTGTATTGGGCCTGTGAATCATCATAAGTTTTATTTCACTGATTTGATTTATTTATTTTTAAATTATTTATAAAAAAAATTAAATTAATTTAATAATTATATAAAGAGATTGTTTGATTTCTTTTACGGCATATCCTAGTCCACATCGTCTCAAACCTGGAGGGGTGTATATGTAATTTGCCCTTTTTAGATCCCTTTCAAGTTTGAATCATGTCTGCGCAAAGTAAAATTTGCCTTCAGTCTATTATTATGTAGAATAAAGATTTGAAATAAAATAGTCATATAAAAAAAAAAAAAAGGTTATTTTAGTCCAATAAGATAAAATATCACATCAAACTCATAATCATTATATTATTTTTTTCGCAAAAAGTAAAAAAATCTAAAAAATCATTCTCAAACGAGACTTTTTAATCCTAAACTAAAGTAGTCAAAAAATTAAAAAATCAACCCACTTCCTAAACGAACCCTGTATTGGGCCTGTGAATCATCATAAGTTTTATTTCACTGATTTGATTTATTTATAAAAAAAATTAAATTAATTTAATAATTATATAAAGAGATCGTTTGATTTCTTTTACGGCATATCCTAGTCCACATCGTCTTAGTAGAGGCGAACCCCCGCGAAAAAGATGGTCCTAAACAAGTGGCGCAGATTAGGCATGGTGTGTAAGGAATTAGAATTCTCTCCTTACTCTTTCCTTCTCTCTTTACTTGTTGAGTTATTAGATTTATTTTTGGGCTTAATTTTAATGGTTTGAATTGTTTACATTTTAAAATTTATTGAGTATATCATACTTGTAAAAAAATTAAGTTGTTCGGATATCAGAAAGTGTGTGTTCGAAAAACTATTTATTAAATTTTTTTAAAAGATGATTTCTAGTTCGATGATCCGAACATGTAGTTTTTGATATCTGATTAACTTGATTTTTTATAGGTATGATATATTCAACAAATTTTAAAATATGAACAATTCAGATTATCGAAATTAAGCCCAAAAGAGAGCCCAATGACCTAGCAAGTAAGAAAGCAAGGGAAAAAAAATGAAGAGAGAATCCTGATTTCAGTGAGTAAAATGGCATTAGATTAGAGCATGCTGGGTCAATTTTTAAGATTAAAGAAAAAAATAGAAGGAATTTCAAATGGAATCTTCAGTCGTCCAAAAGGTTAGGCCATTAACAGAGAGTCCGATGTTTGTTTGGCCAAACTCAATTTGATGTGATTAGCATTTTCAACATTATTAATTATATTTCACGTTTGAATTGGTTAGCGATTATGAGAAATTTTATAATTTAATTAATTAATAAAAACTTGTCCTTAATCTTTTATTTTGTTCAAATAACTATTAGTTTGGATTTAATTTTCTTAATCAAATATCATTATATATTTTGTTAAATTATTAATCCGATCACAAAATAATGGGACAGTAAGATTGCTGATTGATGGACTCTCAAAATATAGTATGAATTCATTGGAGATGATGACAATGATATGATGATGATCTCAAGCTGCGTCCACAAAATTCAAATTTTATTATGTTTTTTTACATGTGGGTCATGCGATCGAGCTTTCAAATAGAAGTCTATGATAACATGAAAATCTCATATATATATTTTAAATTTTTTAGCATATTTTAATAAATATAAAATAATTCAGAAAAACATTCTCTCGTTATGTTGTTCACGAGTCAGATCTAGCATGTTCACTAAAAGACTCTGCATAAATATTTTTTAAATAATTGCTTTTATATTGTTTTTCAAATGAAACTCTCAAATTTATTCTTGAAATTTGTATCTGAACTATTAAATGTAAATTTGAACTATTCTCATTGAATGAATAGTATCAAAAATTTTGGTTTCAAATTCACAAATCCAAACACAAGCTTAATGTATTTCTTCATAATCTTCTAAATTTGATATAGAGAGGTCTGATGATACAGCGTGTTCCAGGTGGAACGGGTCGGATTGATCCATGCTCCTCAAACCGGTGTCCGAGTGACCAAGTCCACCAGAAGACCTGCACAAGAGTTCAATGGAAAACGGAGAGTCCCCAGCGAACCCTCCGACGAGCAAGTTAGAAAGAGAAGTGGAATGTAGAGATAGATTAGAGATAGAAAGCTTAACCTTCTTCTTGTCTTCGACGTCTGCTTATATCCTCTGGTAATCATTTCGTTGTTCCTTCCGACCTGTCATCTTGGCCGAAAGTCTATGCTCTAGCTTACCTTATTCATGGTGAAGGCGTTTTGTCCCGACGGAGAGGGGTTATCGCAATAAATGCTATAAGGGGCTTCATTAATGGCGATGTGCAGTGGCAATAACTTTGCAGATCTTTGTCTGCTTATGTGGCTTGCCTTTTTCTTGCCATGTGTCTTGATGTCATTGGTTCTTATTGCTACGTGGGGCTTCAGCAATGTTTGGGTTTTAGTATTTGAGTTATGTATTAGGCCCTAAATGGTGGGCTATAATCTTTATGGGCTTATCCATGTCAGTAGTCCCCCATTCCCAAGTGCAGCTTTAGTCCAACGAAGGGAATAATGAAGAAAATGAGGATTGTGAGAGACCGGCAGGGTGAAGGCCGGCCGAGAGGAGTGACCGACCATAAGGAAGGCCGACCGCGAAGGGTGGTTGGGTGGAGGAACTGACCGTGAGGAAGGCCGACTGTGCAGGTAACTGAGTGGTGGGGCCGACCATGAGGAGGGCCGAGCATGAAGGGTGGCCGAGTGGAGGGACCGACCACGAGGAAGGCTGATCGCGCAGGTGACCAAGTGGTGGGGCCGACCATGAGGAGGGCTGAGCATGAAGGGTGGCCGAGTGGAGGGACTGACCATGAGAAAGGCCGACCGCACAGGTGACTGAGTGGTGGGGCCGACAACGAGGAGGGCCGAGCATGAAGGGTGGCGGAGTGGAGGGACCGACCATAAAGAAGGCCGACCGCGCAGGTGATCGAGCAGTGGGGCGACCATGAGGAGGGCCGAGCATGAAGGGTGGCCGAATGGAGGGACCGACCATGAGGAGAGCCGACTGCGAAGGGTGGTTGGTGTGGCACGGGGCTCGAGAAACAGCGGGGCACATGTTGAAGTGAAGTGGCAAAGACAGGGAAGGGGAAAGGGGCAGTGGATCGTGGTCATACACGTGATAGAATCTCGTAGTAGGGAAGGTTAGGTGTTGGGCAAGAAGTGAAACGATAGGCCATTATAGGGTGTTGAACAGACAGTTTTGGCGGATTTTTGAAAATTTTCAAACTGACGAAATTTAATTGTGACCCTTGGAATATAGGCAAACCTTGGGCTTTTGGTATTATCCATTTTACGAATCTCTTTGCAAACAACCAAAATATTTCAAGTGTAAACTTCTTCGTCGCTAGTGATACACCCCTGCAACACTTTGTGAATTTTCTTGTGGTCGCATCCGAAGCTATTCGCAGACACACGAGAGAGATGGCCCAAGAGGAAGCAACGACCGCGAGGGTTGATCCATTAGGCGGCGACGATGCGGTGGGTTTGGCAGAACAATGTCGTACGGAGCTCGGGGAGGGGGAGGGAGCAGGTCAGGCTGTGTGGGCTTACCCCAGGACAATAATCTCGGCTGCGAGGCCCATTAGTCAAGTGGAGCCAGACCATTGGCACACCAAACCGGATAGGTCCGTACTGACAGCAGAGGAGTTTGAGGGAATAAGGAAGAAGTATCAAATTCCCTCGAAGATAGGGCTAAAACTACCCACATCCAAGGAAAGGGCGTCGGATGCGCGACCGGGGGAGTTCAGCTTGTATGAAGAGGCATTGCGAAAAGGTTTGAGGCTACCTCTTTCCCAAGTGGTGGTAGATGTGTTGAACAAGTTAGAGGCGGTTCCAGGGCAGCTGATGCCGAACGCCTGGAAGATAGTAATGGCCTGTGCGAGTGCCTGGCTTCAGGCGACCGGAGGGGCGCCAATGACAGTAGAGGAGTTTTTCTCCTATTACAATGCCTCCGGTCAGCAGGAGACTTGGGTCACTCTGCAAGCGGTGACGGGGCGAGGGCTAGTGGTGGGTCTTCCATTGTCGGTGAAGGGATGGAGGCCGAGATGGTTTTTTATAACGGCAAACGGTGGGGCGGGAGTTTGCGCAAAGTGGAAGGTACCCACCAAATCGGTCGAGCCCAAGTTGGATAAGGCGGCGGAGGACCGAGTGACGAGGGTGAGGGAATGGAGGGAAGAGAAAGGAGTGAGGTGGGACGAGCTGGTCCTGCCTTCAACGTTGTTTGCCCTGAACTTGGGGCCGCAACCATTGAAAGAGGATCCGGTAAGGGAGGAGTTAGAGAGGCAACGGAAGGCAGAGAAGGAGGAGGAAAGGAGGTTGCTCGCCCGAGCGAACAAATACAAGGAGACCCAACTGGGGCCTGCTCCGAAGCCGATCGCGAGGGAGCTGATCCGATCGCGCCCCAAGCCTTTGGGGGAGAAAGATCTTGGCGGTTTTGATCCACGACCGCCCGCAATGGATCCTCTTAATAAGAGGAACAAAAAGGAGATGGAGGCTTTGAAGAAGAAAAAGAGAGTGAGGGAGAGTCATGAGGAGCCCACCTTGAAGAAGAGGAAGGAGGTGACGGCGGAGGCATCAAAAGAGAGGGTGGGGCAGGCATCAAAAGAGATGATGAGTGAGGCGACTAGCCTTGAAAAACAAGTTGAAGATAGGGCGACTGGGCCTGAAGAGAGGACAGAGCAGCAGCCCAAGGGAGGTCCTGTGCCCCAAGGAGAAGAAAAGAGGGCTGGGTTGAAGACCGCCCTCTACCACGTCCCAGTGGTGTCCGGGCGAGTGGAAGGAGAAGGAAGAGAAACCAGGGGGCTGCAGATCGTCGTTTGGGAGTGGTAGAAGACGCAACCGTGCGTTCAGTGGTTGGTTTCATTGAGGCTGAGCTATTAAAAGGGTTATGCTCTGCCCAGATGGAGGTGACTGCCTTGGTAGGAGCCCTACTGAGAAAGGTTGCGGCTGCCAAAGGCAAAGTGGGGCCACTGAAGGTTTGGAGGAGGCGAAGGCCCAACTTGAAAGTTTGAGGAGAGAAACTGCCGGATGGAGGAAGATCGCGCGGAGCGTGTGCACGAGGGTGCTGGAAGAGGCCCAGAAGGCCAAGAAGATGGAAGTGTTGGCGATGGTGCAGGGCTATTTAGCCGATCGAGCCAATGCTGAGCTGCTCACGACCAAGTTAGAGCTGGAGGAGAAACGCCGCAAGGTGGTGTCGTTCAAGTTCTAACTAGTTGGCGAGCAAAAGAAACTGGAAGACGCCTAAAAAGCCTGCACTGTCGCCAACGATCGGTTTGAAGAGGCCATGACCAACAATAAAGATCTACGCGCTCAGTGGGTCAAAAAAAAGGAAGAAGCAGACTTGAAGATCGCTGAGTTAGAGTGGGATCTGGCAGACGAGCGCGTCAAGGCAGCAGCAGAGAAGGCGGGTTGGAGAAGGAGTTAGAGGAAGAAAAGACCAAGTCAGCCTCTGAGAGGGCAGCATACCCCGACTTATGCCTCGCAGCAGTAGAGCAGTTCAAGGGGTCTGCTGACTTCCAGATGGTTATCGATGTCGCGATCGCCTGTAACTTGGCAAGAGAGGGGTCTTGTCGGGAGCTACCGTTGGGAGCAGGAGTGAAAAAGAAGTGATCTAGAGCTTCCAGCGTCAGACTTCTACAAACATGAGATGGCCAAGTTCTGGGATAGCGGCTGGAAGATGTTCACACGCAAAGCAAAAAAGTTGTTCCCAGACTTGGACTTCAACACTGTTAGAATAGAGGAAGATGACGTGGCCCAGACCCCTTTAGACGAAGGTGTGAACGAAGAAGACCTTGCTTCGAGCGAGGAAGATTGATGAAATGTAAATTTTGGCACTATGCTTATGCTCGACCCTCCTTATGGTCGACCCCATCACTCGGTCACCTGTGCGGTCGGCCTTCCTCACGGTTGGTCCCTCTACCCAACCACCCTTCGCGGTCGACCTTCCTTATGGTCAATCACCCCTCTCGGCCGGCCTTTACCCTGCCGGTCTCTCACAACCCTCGTTTTCTTCATTATTCCCTTCGCTGGACTAAAGCTGCACTTGGGAATAAGGGACTATTGACATGGGTAATGTAATAACCCTCACCACTGATTACTGATGAAGCTACTGATTACTGCTAAACTGAGACTGATTATGATAAGTAATTGAATCGATTGAAATATTGAACTGATCGATTGAATGTGCTAGTTTAAATGCATATCTATCTGTTGATTGTTAAATTATCTGTTTATGTTTTATGCTTTAAACTGCAAATTGAAGGCCTTATTGGCGGCCGAATCTGAAATTGATTGATGATTTATGATCATTAGAATTGATGTGATTTTATGGCATATTTAATTAAAATGTGATTTGGTATGTTTAAATTAGATTGAATTGAGCTAAATTGCAATAGTTAGCTTAATTACCAACATGCCACTTAGTGGACCACTTAGGCAACACATATTTGAGCTTTATTATACATTCAACAAAACATTTCATCAGTCTCTTTCCTTGTTATTGCCGACTTGAGAGAGAGAGATAGGGAGTTGGGGTGAATTCATCTTGTATTGCTTGGAAATTGAGAAGATTAGAAGAGTTTGTGATCAATTGAGCTTCTAGACTTGTATTTGAGAACTTAGGTAAGGAGTTCATCATTTTAATTGTGAATTTAAGTTAGTCCTTGCATGTTTCATGCTAATTTGAAGAGTTGAGCCTAGAATTGGTTTAAATTGTTGCATTAGAACTTGTATCATGCATGCATGTGTGCATTGTTGAGTTTGGAGGTTTGATTCCATGGAAATTTGGTACATGCATGTCCATATTATTGTTATAGTCCATGATTTCATCATGTTTTGGAAAGAACTGGCTCAATTGAGCCAGCTTTTGAAGCTTTGAAGTTATTGAATTCATGCATGTTACACATTCATCATGTTCTTGAAATGTTGGTTGAAATTGGGTTTAATTCCCTTACCTTTGGGCCTTGATTTTACAAATTGAGCTTGAAATCATGTCATACTATGTATTTACAAGTGTTTTCCAGGAAATGGGCCCAAAGGAATCGAATTTGTTACATTTGAAGTTGAATTTGAGCTTGAGATTCAAATCTGGGTATTCCAGATTTTGAACTCACGCTCGAGCGGGGTGACTGGCGCTCGAGCGTGAAATTCGTGCTCCTAGCACTTTACACTATTTTGAAGTCCGCTCGAGCGGGGTAAATTACGCTCGAGAGGGACCTTATGTCTTAAGCTCAAGCGGGTGTCGAGCGCCCAATCGAGCGTGAATTTCACCTATCCAGCACTTCTGACTGTTTTGTAGTACGCTCGAGCGGGTAAGTCTGTGCTCGAGCGAAAACCTTTGTCTGCATGTCCGCTCGAGCGGAGTAATCGACACTCGAGCGTGACCCCTGTTTTCTGAAACTTCTAAAAATGTTTTTAAAGTGCATCTTTGCATCCTCATTCCATTCTAGGCATTCGTAAGCCTAGTTTAAGGCATCTTAATGAGGATATAGATGTAGAACCACACCGAGGCAAATTAGGGATTAAGTTATATTTTCCCAACTATATAGCTTAGTGTGTGTTCACTCTGTAACTGTGTAGGGTTGGCATCCGAAGACGCGCTCTAGCTTATTTGTAGCCTAGAACTCTGTGAGTAATAACTGTGTAAAGATATGTTCAAATATGATTATCTTCTGAACAATTGAACTGTACTA
>NW_021026823.1:1244303-1287280 GCF_004153795.1 Camellia sinensis | reverse complement strand
GTGAATTTATTGAGTGATTTACTGAGTAATAAATTGAGAATTTATTGGGAATTTACTGAGTAATTTACTGAGAATTTATTGAGTACTTTATTGGGAATTTACTCGGAATTTACTTAGCCACAATTACTCAGTAAATTCTCTTTCTTAGAGGCCAATCAAGATTAGTGTGAGTAAAACTTGGCTAATTTATTTAATGAAACAATTAGTGGCCTAAGTTAGTTAGTTCAAAGAAAAAAAAGAGAGAATGATGGCGAAAGGACGTAGAAGGTTAGAGAAACTTTTTTCTTGAGAGCTAGAAGAGAAAAAAGAATGAGAAATAGGAATAACATCGAAGGGAATTCTAATTCAGTCTTTTGGATTTGAGAATTGAACACTTAATTGATTTAGAAAAACTTAAAATGAGATTCTTATGTTAAACTAATATAGTTAAGCTACAATTACTCAATAAATTCTCTTTCTTAGAGGTTAAGCAAGATTAGTTTGAGTTGAACTTGGCCAATTAAGCTAATGAAACAATCAATGGCCTAAGCTTTTTTTTTTTTTTGGAGTGAATAACTCATAAAATAAAACAAAAAAATTTACAAGTTTCCAACAAAAAAATTTACAAGTTTCCAAGGGCCATACCCCAAAGAGGTATTTTTTATTTATTTTATTTTTTTTGAGTGAATAAGTCATAAAATAAAACAAAAAAATTTACAAGTTTCCAAGGGTCATACCCCAGGACTTACCACAACTAAACAGGGCTAAAGCCTAAACAGATCTGCAACTAAAAGATTGGATCCGAATAACTTGTTCAACATCCATATATACAAAGGAAAAGGAATAATGAACAAGTGCAAAAGACCACAAAACCAAATCCTAACCAAAATAAAGTCCAGCCAATAAAAAACCACTCATTCCACCCCAACCTGGCATAATGGAAACAAATTCTCTCCTATCCATTATGTGGATTGAACCGTGTTGTTCAGGTCCATGGGATCCACTACCGGTCCTGTTTTGATGATCCGAATTGTTTAATATGTAGAACTCGTCGAGTATTTCATTTTTGAAAAGAAAATATTTTGATTAGATATCAATAGCTACTTGATGGGATCCAATTTCTGTCAATAAGTTATTTTGAAAATTATATTTACTGTTGACAGAAATATGATTTGATCAAATGGCTATCGATATCTGATTAATATGATTTTTTGCAGAGATGAAGTACTCAGCGAGTTCTACATATTAAACTGTTCGAATTATCAGAATAAGACTTGTAATGAACTCTACAACTTAACAACACACTTCAATTTAATCTCAAGCTGGAGAAAAACCCGACCCTTACCTGGTTACCCTTAACCGTTTTAAACAAGTGGAGTGGATGGAACCTTGGTAATCTTGAAAATCGTGAGAAAAAAATCCCTGCATATTTTGTAGTAAACTGAAAATCTAACCTTACAAGTTTAAAAACGTTGTGTGGAAATTGCGTTAGGATCCTCTAGAGTAATATCCCTAGAGTGATCTCCTACAGTGAAGGGAGGGAGAGAGACATGTGTCCCACTCAGTCTTCCAAGGGTTAAGGTTCAACCTCACCAAAACGACGTTGTTTTTGTGGGTAAATTGAAAAAAAAATAATAAAAAAAAAAGTTCAAATTTTCCTTGTTCTGGGTTACTATTCATCGTTCCTGGGAGAGTTAGTGACAGAAGGACTGAGAGGAGAGAAGAGGAGGCATGGCCAATCTCCTCCGCCAAACTCCGGTGGCCGATCTCCTCCCTCCGCCGCCGGCATGACCGATCTCCTCCGCCGAACTCTGTTCATCGTTTCTTGTGGTCTTTTTCACAACATTTCAAGGATCTTTTGGAGCTTCCAAGCAGAAAAAATCGAAGGCCTCCTATGGAATTGGGTCCCTTGTGGTTCTCTCTATTACTGGAAATGTTTATCCAATTGGGTATGTGTTGTTTGATTGTGGGTTTTTAATGTTTGATTCGGGAAAATGCAATCTTGATAGGTATATATGTATTTGTTTATGTTTTATGATTGCTTGATTTTGGGTTTTTATGTTAGATTTTGGAAATGCAATCTTGATAAGTATGTGTTTGTATATGATTGTTTGATTTTGAGTTTCTTGGAAGATTTCTCTTCATAATTTGCCTTTGTGGTTGTTGATTATTGGGTTCTTGGGGCGCTTTGGTGTTATTGTGAACTTTTTATTATTGACTTTTTTTTTTCTTTTTTCTTTTCTGAATTACTTGGAATCTTTAGGTCGGTTCTTTTACCCATTTCCTCTGAATTTGATTTTCTTGCAATTTATTTTCATTATCCATGTTTTTTCTTCGAAACTCTCATCAACCATTTGTTTTATTCTCAGCCCTTCTCTCACAACTTTTTCAGGAACAATGAAAAGAAAGAAACCCAGAACAAGGAAAATTGATTTTTTTTTTTTTTTTCTCAATTTACCCACCAAAAGGATGTCGTTTTGGTGAGGTTGAATCTAAGCCTTTGGAAGGCTGAGTGGGACACGTGTCTCTCTCCCTCGTTTCACTGTAGGAGATCACTCTAGGAATATTGCTCTAGAGGATCCTAACACGTGGAAATTTCGATATTGAATACTTTCTAGTATTGTTTTGCTAAACATACAGAAAAAAAAAAGAAAAAAGAAAAAAGAAAAAAAGAAAAAGAAAAAGCAAAGTGTGACATTTTGTGAAGGCAAAATACTTGAGATTTTTAAATATTTTCACAATTCTATTTACAATGATATGTTATGATAAGTGTTAACTTCTGATTTATTATACACTCAATAATTGAGGGTCTAATTTCTTTATCACATTATTGTGAGTGAATTTATAAATTAATTATGTGAGTCTCTAATATTACTCTGTGTGAACAAAGACATGCAACTAATAATTTCTCATCAAAGCGTAGGTCCAATAAATAAAAAACAAAAAAAAAAGTTATTTTGTTCCTTCAAACTATATAATAAGATTTGAATAATTAAGACAAACACGGGAATATTGATTTACTTTGTCTAATACTCCCCCCGTTTTAAATTATTCATTTGACAAAAAAATAAAAATAAATAACAAATAAGAACTTAAAAAATAAAATATTTTTGAATTAAAATTTTAAAATATTTTTTCATCTTGGTTAATTGTTAAAAAGTTTATTCTTATGAGATCATATGTTATTTAGTTTAAGGTTTAAACCTTTTTTTTGGACACGTTTAAAAGTCGTTGGCAGAGTCGACTAGTGGTATTGAGGTGAACAGATAAGTAACATTGAATACTAACTCTGGTTCCAAGCCACCCACAATTTCCCATAGCTCATCTGGAATAGCAGTTGAAAAACTCTTAGCAAATCGATTGAAAGCAAGAGAAGGGAAACCACTGGATCCACTCAAGTCTCTGGAGGCTAGGACTGATAGAAGAAATTTGCCGAGAATACCTAGATGACAGAGCACCAAGTGGACCAGTGCAGAACTCTGTTGTTTTTAGAACTCGAGAAAGAAGTATATCACCACGTCAGAATAGATTGGTGGCTAGAATAAGTGAAGCTTCTAATCCAACCATGGTGGGAGATAGACTCGCACAACGTGAGATACATGGTGCTTGGGAAACCAGCGAAAGCAATGGAAGAAGACCAGAGAAATGCGAAAAGCATTCTGGGGCTATCTGAGGTAGAGAACTGGCCCACCACTCCAATGTTGTCGATGGATCTGCTGATATAGAACTGTAGGGGTGCTGGTAATGATCGATTCCGGCGGAATCTGCGTGATTTGGTACAAATGCATAAACTTGACATGCTTATACTCATGGAGATCAAAGTGGAATTAAATAAGATGGGTATGTTTTTCAATAATTTGGGATATACCGCCTCAACACATGTAGATCTAATTGGTAGAAGTGGAGGCATTTGATTATTATGGAATCCTAACCAAGTCAATGTTCGTGTAAATGAAACTTGCTCCCAGATGATCACTGCTACAATTTCTCGCCAAGATTATCCGAATTGGGTTCTTTCCGCCATTTATGCGAGTCCAAATACCAAGTGTAGACGTCCCCGAACGCCCCGGGAGGGTGAGTCCCGTTCTGTTCATTTGGGGTCACTACAGCTCGAACTCGATTTGTGTCACGGTTCTTAATCTTGAACCAAAGAGTCCAAATCTGGCAAATCGTTTTGAGAAACAGATTTTTGGAAAGAAGTGCCAAACACGGACTGCTTTGCCAGATACAGAGTCGCCACCTAAATATTTTTTTTTTTATGGGGGAATTTAGGAAACCCTGACTCGGTGCCGAAGGCCACATGTCCGTCATCACCGGAGTTTCTTCCAAGCTGATTGGATAACTCATGAGGGATTCCGTACTTTGGTTGAAAATAACTGGCCTATTCATAATCAACATAACTTGTTGAGAAATTTGGATTGCATGACAATTGCAACTATGGATTGGAACAAAAATGTTTTTGGTAATATCTTTAGACGAAAACGTTGGCTGCTTGGAAGGATCAATGGAATCCAAATTTCTCAAACCAAACATTATTCTCATAATTTACATCAACTGGAAAATGAGCTCATTGAGGATTTTAACAAAGTCCTGTATCAAGAAGAGTAGTTTTGGTTTCAAAAATCTCATACAAATTGGATTACTTAGGATGAGCGAAATACCAAGTTTTTCCATCTGTCTACCATCATGAAGAGAAGGAAGACATAAATTGTAGTTTTGAAAAATGATGAGGAAGTTTGGGTGAATGATCCTAATGATTTAAAAAACCTCATGTCTGCTCATTTCACAAGCTTTTTGCTTTTAGTTACACTATTTGCCTTGATCACTGGAATAATTTGACCAAGCATACAAGCCCTGAGGATCAAATTGAGATGAGTAGGGAAGTCTCCAATGTTGAGATTTGGAGGGCGGTTAAAAACATAAAAGCCTTCAAGGCCCCAGGTCTCGATGGGTACCAAGCCATTTTTTATCACACCTTTTGGGATATTGTGGGCAAGAATGTGATTGAATTTATTCAAAATTGCTTTTCTTCTTGTTACATTCCCCGGGAGATAAATAGAACCTTTATAGCTCTCATCCCTAAAGTTTCTAACCCTGAGATGGTGAAACAATTCCAGCCAATCAGTTTGTGCAATGTAACCTACAAAATTATATTTAAAATCCTTGTCAATCGCATCAGGCCTCTCCTTGAGAATATCATTAGCCCGAATCAGAGTAGTTTCATTCTGGGTAAATCCACTCATGATAACATCATCATTACCCAGGAAGCGATACACACTTTGAGAAAGAAAAAATGGGTTACATGATTTTTAAAGTAGATCTTAAAAAGGCTTATGATAACATATCTTGGAGCTTCCTAAAACAAACTTTAAAAGAGTTCCATTTTGATGAGAAATTGGTGGATTTGATCCTAAGTTGCGTCACTAGTGTGGGTACTGCTATTTTATGGAATAGTGAACCTCTTGATGACTTCCAACCAGCTAAGGGCTTAAGACAAGGAGACCCTCTATCCCCTTACCTTTTTGTGCTATGCATGGAAAGGCTTTCTGTTATGATCAATAAAAAAGTGCATGAAAAAGAGTGGACTGGTCTTAGCTTGGCTAAGAATGGTTCTACTTTATCTCATTTATTTTTTGCGGATGATTTGATTTTGATTGCTAAAGCTAATGTTCAAAATCGTTCCATCATTTTGAAAGTTTTGGATGAGTTTAGTGTTGGTTTAAAGATCAATTTAAACAAATCCCATATGTTTGTGTCTCCTAATATTGCAAGGAGAAGAGCTAGAACTTTGAGTAATATGAGTGGTATCCCCTTAACTCAAAACTTAGGGAAATACCTCAGGGTTCCTCTTCTCCATACTAGAGTGAGCAAAGATAATTTTAACTATATCCTGGAAAAACTTAAGACCAAGTTAGCTGGGTGGAAATCTGGCCTTTTGTCCTTGGCAGGGAGGGCCACTTTGATTCAATCTGTGACCAGTGCTATACCAGCTTATGCGATGCAAACTATGGAGATTCCAAGGAAAGTTTGTGATGAGAATGACAAGATAAATCGAAATTTTCTTTGGGGTGACACCCTAGAGAAAAAAAAGTTCATCTTGTGAATTGGGATCAAGTTTGCAAGATGAAAAAAGATGGTGGTCTTGGGATTCGGAGGGCTAGAGATCAAGATTTAGCTCTTTTGTCCAAGCTGGGATGGAAAGTGTTAAAAGAGGACAATTGTTTTTGGGTGGTTGTGCTCAAAAATAAATATTTTGGGTAGTAACCCCTCTTGCACAAGAAAAAAGGCAAGAATATATCTCTTATTTGGAAAGGCATCCTTAATTCAAGGGAGCTACTTGTTAATGGGGTGAGATGGAACCTTGGAAGAGGGTCCAAACTTAGAGTTTGGAAAGATGGGTGGTGTGGTGATGGAGTCCTTGAACAGGAATTGAGCATACCCACTTACACACACCAAGGATCCTCTAGAGTGAAATTTTCCTAAAGTTTCCTAGAGTGTTATATTGTGTGGTTGAGATTTACTGGTAAGTCACATTAGAAAAATTGATGTGACTTGTCAGTAAATCTCAACCACACAATGTAGCACTCTAGGAAACTTTAGGAAAAAATCACTCTAAAGGATCTTTGCTCACTTACACACTCCCAAATTCTAGGAATATCACAGTGGATTCCCTTCTTGATGAGAATGGTGAATGGGATTTGAATCATATGCATAACATTTTACCTGTGTATATGGTTGTGGAAATTCTGAAAATACAACCACACCGTAATAGAGATGAAGAGGATACTCCTAGATGGGTTAAATCCCCTGATGGAGAATTCTCTGCATTAAGTGCATATGAATTAATTGTTGATCACCAAAGTCAAGGAGGGGATTGGGGTTGGATATGGAAGCTTAAGGTTCCCCAGAAGCTTAAGAGCTTTGTATGGCTTGTTCTCCATGAGAAAATCCTCACAAATCATATGAGACAATTGAGGGGCCTTACCAATGACCCAAAATGCCCCTGTTGTGACAACTTGGAGGACATTGATCACTTATTACGGTTTTGTCCCAACGCTGTACAAGTTTGGTGTCAAATATTCAGTCCGGAATGGTACTCTAACATGCTTAATTTGTCTTGGCAAGAATGGATCATACGGAATGTAAAAGGGATGAACAAATTTCCCTCACTGTTCCTTATTACCATAGGGACTATTTGGAAGAACCGGAATAAAATGGTTTTTGAAAATAAACATACAAACATTCATGAAAGTGTGAAAAGTATATTAACTTTTGCTAAGGAAATTTTTCAAGCTTTCAATTTAGATATTACAACACCCCTCAAATATAAAAGTCAAACTGTATGGTCTTGTCCAAGTGTAGGAACAATCAAGCTAAACACAGATGGCAGCACTCGCCGCAATGGAGGGGGTGGGGGTTTTGGTGGTCTTTTTCGGTATGAGACAAGATCATGGATTAGTGGCTACTATGGAAGACTAGAGATATGCACCAGCCTCGAAGCAGAACTTTGGGCTGTTTACAAAGGGCTCACAATTATTCTCCAATGTTGACTGAATCAAGTGGTCATTGAAACATATACGGACCAAGTGGTGCAATTGTTAAGCGAAGAACTTGGAGAGAGATGTCCCTTTCAGGGCATTATGGAGGATGCACGTATTATCATAAGAGGCTGCAACTGCTCAATTCAACACATTCGAAGGGAAGCCAACATATGTGCCGATGCTTTGGCAAAGTTAGGCGAAAATCAACCATCTGATTTACTAATTGTCAATGATCCACCAGTGGAAATCCGTAACATGCTAATTGCAGATATTGTTCACCTCTCTGGGGAGAAATCCAGGGCGTAGTTCCTTTTGTATGTCTTTCAATTCCGATTTACCCAAAAGAAAAAAAGAATAGATAGGTGAGTTATATATAAATATATTATATTTGAACAAATAATTATACAAATATGTGACATGTGTATAGATAGATAAAAATTTGACCAGATAAATAAATTTTGAAGAAATAAGTATTTTTTGTAGGACAATCTTCACTGTATTTTTTTTAAAAAAATTCTGTTTGCGTACTTAACAACAAACGGAATACAAAAGAAATAAAGGAAATGAAAGAGATTGTTTGATTACAAAAATCAAACCAGTAAATAAAAATAAATAAATTAAAAAATAGATTTTTATTTTGTTACAAAATAAAATCAATATATGATATAAATAAATAATAAAACAAAAATAAATTAACAACTTGCTTTATTAATTTCTCGAACAAAGTTTTGATCAAGTCCAGTGTTTAACACTGTGTCCTTAAGACAAATTCGTCATCTTCACGGTGCTTTCAGATTGTGGACGTCTATCTCCCAGGATAAAATGATCAACAGTGAATAGTAGCCGTACTACACACTATAAACACAACGAACACACTAAATGTTTATACTCTTTCTCACAAGGAAAATAATGCAGCAAAATATAGAGAGAGCAGGCAGAATTTGGGACGAAAATTGGAGTGAAAAAACCAAGTGAGGGACTGCCTATTTATAGATGTAAAGGTGGTTGTACAGTTTGAATTAAACAGATGTGAAACCTGTTTGAACAGGTATTATATCTGTTCGGTTTGAATGAACAGGTAATGTGGCTGTTGGGTTTAAATTCAAACAGATATTCATCTATTTGGGTGGGAAAAAAATCGGAGTCGATTTTGAAATTAATTTTCGAAATTCAAATTCCAAAAAATTAGAATTTAATTTTAGAAAAATAAAATTCAAATGTTTTGGGGGCAAAAAGATAGGTATTGGATCGGACAAGCTCAACCCAACTACACATCCACGCCCAAGCTCAAGCCCAAGCCCAAGCCCAGCCTGCTTGACTGATCGGACGGATGGCGACAATGTGCATGTGTTTATTTTGGGTCCAATGGGTCTAGCCCATTTTGCCCATAACCTCCCCCTCTACAAAACTTGGGTACCTCTTAGGGCTTATCCCCAATTCCAAACTCAAGCCTTATATACCCACTCAAAGTTTGCCCACCAAATCAATGTGGGACAACCCTTAAACCAAACCTTTAGAAAATTTTACCAAAAACACCATTTCCATGGAGCTCCTTTGGCTTCAATTTCCCATTCATTCGATAATGGTTTTGAGCAATCAAACATACTACGTGAATCATAACGCAGTATAGAACGCGTTACCACTTAGACCTCCCAACTTTAGCGCATGGGTCCCACCTAAAAAATAGACCAAAATTGAGGAAAAATCTGTTTTTCCAAAACTTCCAAAACTCATTTCTAACAATTTTTAGATAGATAATGTCTTTTTTACCTAAAAAGATTCAAGCTTGGGCAGTTTCAAAAATTGACCTCTGAGTGCCTTTGAAAAATCTCATTAACTAATTTTAATTTGTATAAATAAAAAATTTGACACAAAAATATAATATTATTTTTAAATTCTCATTTTTTCATACAATTTAGGACAGAAGTAAGTAAACAAGTATATATATATATATATAGATATCATGAAACAAAACATAACTAATTTCTTAAAAATATTAGATAAAATATAAAATGCTATCGTTGTAGCAAATTATTGCTGGTAAATATAACCAAATTATGCAAATTACATATATAAATATTTTTATATGCAGACAAATATATTTTGTTCAAAATATTAATTCTATTGACAATTTAAGATATAATGAAATAATATCCAAAAAAAATATTTAAATTGTTAATTCAAAAAATAAAAAATAAATTGCAAATAGTCCCTCTGAAATTTGCTTAAAGTACCACTTGCTCTTTATAGTTAAAAAAATTACAAATACCTTTGGTTAGTTTATTTGATTTAACATAATTAGTAGAAGAAATGAAATCATTAACTGTGGGGACATATTTTTCGAGTACCAACACGTGGCCAAGGTGACGCCGAAGTGTCAGCCGAGGTGCCACATGTCCTGGTCATGACGCCGAGGTGATCTCAAATAGTCCGAGGTTATCTCCGAAGATATCGGAATTCGGGATAAGAGGATAATGGACAAGAGTCCAAGGATGAGAGAAGACTACAGTTTGGATAAAGATAAGACTCTTAGAGAGTTTTATCCCAATCCTACTAGGAGTCCAAGATTAGCAGTAATCAGAGTCCATTGGGACTAGGTTTGTGTTGACTATAAAAGAGAGGCACCCTTATGGGTCTAAGGTACGCTTTTTGTATTCCGAATAGTGAGTTAAGCAATTTTGCTATCTTCGAGAGATAACTGACTTGATCGTCGGAGTGCCCCCAGGTAGACGAACCACCACTGGAAACTCTTCTTTTTGTTGATAGGTCGTTCGGGCTTAATCTGTTATGCTAGTGCTCTCTAGTTGAATACTAGTTCGGCAGTGTGGTCAGAAATTCACTCACACAATTTGGCGCCGTCTGTGGGAAAGAAAAGAGAATAGATGGCCAACGACGGATAGAACGAGAAGGTTGGGGACGACACTCCTATTGGGAGTGGGCAACCTGTTGACCTTGACGACGAAGAAGACAACTGCAACGAAGAGACTCGTGATGGGAGTCACGGAGCAAAGGATGTCGGCCAGAAGGGCGACGTGCCAAAAAAAATGGACCAAAGCGGGTATTACAACGAGGACGACCTCCAGTAGAGAAAGAAAGATGCCTGCGGAGGGACAATGAGGTGAAGGCCATGGTGGACAAATTGGCGGACCTACAAACGGTGGTCAATTTCATGATGCAGAACAACGTTATGTAGCCACCATTCCCATTGCAAGATACGCCGATTCCAACGACCAAAGAAAGATGACCAAAAAGATGTGCAGAAAACAGTCCCTACAGTTCCCCAGCACACTAGGAGTGAAAAACACTCTCACCGGCCTTCAAGGAAGGTCGGGCAAGGAGAGTCAAGAAGGGAAGAATCTAGAAAGACACATCGCACCAAGGAAACAGATCCCAAAGAACATTGGCATGTTCAAAGGCAGGAGTTGTGCTTCGACACAACTTATGGAGAAAGGTCGAAGAGGGCTCACAATGAAGCTGAGAGTAGTGCACCGAAAAGGTTGAAGTCAGGAGATAGCTGAGCTCCTGGACGGACCAAGGAGGATCTAAGGGATTACCTACAGAGGAGGCAACAAGATGCCGAGGTAACCTCCCCGATCAAGTCGAGAACGCCATTCTTGGTAGAATTGGACAAATTCGAAGCCCCAAAGAGGTTTAACATGCCGAGATTCTAGATCTATGACGGTAAGTCGGACCCCAACTTTCACGTCGTCTTGTACCTGAACTCGATGGCGCTAGACACCGGGAACGAGCCGTTGCTTTGCAAGGTGTTCCCTTCATCTTTTGGAGAAATTGCATCGGATTGGTTTCACAAGTTGCCGAAAGGAACTGTGAAAACCTGGGAAGGCTTGGCCGAGATGTTTGTGGCTAGGTTCGTGACAAACAAGCTGCAGCCATTGAGGGTGGACGCGCTAATGGCCCTGAGAATTAGCGAGGACGAAAGCCTTAGGGCCTACGCCAAAAGGTATTATGAGGTATTCAATAGAATACCAGGATGCAACCAAGATGTGGCGGTTGTGTCATTTAAAAATGGCTTGAAGGATGACTGCCTGCTTTAGAAATCATTGGCAAAGACATTGCCAAAAAGCATGGAGGAGCTTATGGCCAGGACAGAAAAGTATGCTAGGGTCGAGGAGGATACGCCGAGGACAAAGGTGCCGAAACCAGAGAAGAAAAACGGCTCGCCGAAGTAAGGCCGAGGTTATGGTGGCTACAACAAACCAGAAATAGGATTAAGGGCTGCTCAGGCAGTCACAACCGTATTCCAAATTCCGGTTTACAAAGTCTTGGAGAAAATCCGCAATCAGCCCTACTACAGAGCACCAACAAGGGTACTAGGCAAATTTATGCGAAGAAGCCTTGACAAACACTGTGCTTACCATAATAAAGCTGGACATCTGACTTAGGGGTGTAGAGCCCTAAAGACACATTTGGAAGACCTGGTAAGATAGGGCCATTTAAGAGACATGGTATATGAAGCCATGACAAGGGAAATATAGACAAGACTGCCCCAGGCACCAACAGTACCAACCCTACCAGCACCACAACCACAGGAAGGCGGACCTCAAGTGATCAATGTGATCCACTCAAAGGTAAATGAGAATGAGATAAATGGGAGAAACCCAAAAGGTAAAACACCTGCAACATGTATATCAGGTCGGGAAAAAGAGACCTAGGGCAGGCGAGAGCCAAGGACCAGTGGTGTCCTTTACTAAGGAAGACCTGGAGATGGTATAGCATCCACACAACGACGCCTTGGTAATATCCCACCAGATTGGAGAGTGCCAAGTGAAGCGCATCTTAGTTGACCAGGGTAGCTCTTGTGACATCATGTATGTCAGGTGTTACAAGGAGCTTGGCCTTCACCAAGATGACCTGGAGCAGTCCAATGGCCCAATGGTTGGGTTCAATTGAATGCCGACGTGGCCACTGGGAGCAGCAAGTCTAGAAGTGTAGGCTGGCACCAAGAGGATAAATACAGAGTTCACCATAATCGACACCCCCTCCCCTTACAATACTATCCTGGGAAGGCCATGGCTACATGCAATGGGGGCTGTTCCCTCAACATTGCATCAACTATTGCGGTTCCCAATAGAACAGGAAATAGAAGAAGTCAGAGGGGATCAGTTGCAGGCAAAGAATTTCTCCATGATAGCAATGAAATCCACCTACAGCAAACGAGAACCAAAAACAGCAGAGATCGAGCACAAGGACGTCGGCAAAGAGCCAGCCGAGAAGAGTGAAAAAGCACTGAAGAAAATCCTTGTCCAGCAAGGGGATGAAGAACGCTTTTTCCTTCTCGACTTGGGCTTAGCCGAAGACGAGGAAAGAGGATTAGAGGCATTCCTAAGAGCAAATCTGGAGGTATTTGCATGGACGCCCTACGAAATGCCTGGCATTAACCCTGAGGTCACCTGCCACAGGTTGAATGTAGACAGGTCGGCCAAACCTGTCATCCAGTGAGCCAAGAGGCCGACATTAATACATGTTGAGGCAGTGGAAGAGGAAGTAGATAGACTTCTAGAAGCCAGAGCCATTAGAAAGGTAAACTACCCGACATGGTTATCAAACACAGTGGTGATGAAGAAAAAGAATTGTAAGTGGAGGGTCTGCGTGGACTTTACCAGCCTAAACAAGGCTTGTCCCACAGATAGTTTCCCATTACCCAAGATAGACCAATTGGTGGATACCACTTCAGGGCATGGAAGGATGAGCTTCCTGGATGCTTTCATGGGGTACCATTAGATAGCCATGTACCCCCTAAATGAGGAAAAGACTGCATTCATCACCCCAAAAGGGCTATACTACTGCAGAGTGATGCCTTTTGAATTGAAAAATGCAGGAGCAACCTACCAGAGATTGGTGACTAAGATGTTTAGACATCTGATTGGCAAAATAGTGGAGGTATACATAGATGACATGGTCGTGAAGACCAAAGAACCCGAGGGTCATCTGAAAGACCTAAAAGCAGTCTTTGACATCCTTAGAACATATCGGCTCCAACTCAATGCATCAAAGTATGCATTTGGAGTTGGGTTTGGTAAGTTCTTAGGATACTTGGTAACTAGAAGGGGCATTGAGGCAAGCCCAGATTAGATCAAAGCCATCTTAGAGATGAAGAGCCCAACGTCGGCAAAACAAGTGCAGATGCTGACTAGAAAGGCTGCAGCCTTGAATAGATTCATAAACAGAAGCTGTGACAAGTGCAAACCTTTCTTCAGCCTAGTGAAAAAAGCCATAGACTTCTTGTGGACAAAAGAGTTTGAAGCCACCTTGGCCGACTTGAAGAAGTATTTGACCATAACTCCAGTTCTCGCAAATCCAATATCTGGAGAGGAGCTGTTCTTATACTTGGCAGTTTCAGAGCATGCAATGAGTGCAGTAATAGTCAGAGAAGAAAAGGGAGAGCAAAAGGCAGTTTACTACGTAAGTAAAACCTTAGCAGATGTAGAGACCAGGTATTTACCCTTGGAGAAGTTAATACTAGCATTAGTAATGGCTTCCAAGAAGTTGAACCATTACTTTCAAGCCCACAAAATTGTGGTATTAACTGAACATCCTTTAAGATCCCTACTGTAGCAGGGAGATCTGACAGGCAGAACAGCCAGATGGGCAGTGGCCTTGGGCCAACATGACCTGGAATTCAGACCCAAGACAGCAATCAAGGGCCAAGTCTTAGCCGACTTGGTGGCAGAATTCACACCAGACGCCGTCATACATCGGGCTCCGTTGAGCCGAGGTATACAACGTCCAAAAGAGCAAGAAAGTACCCAACAGGGGACAACGGAACAAAGGAAAGAAGAGAAACTCAGACCCTGCAGCATTTACATTGGCGACTCCTTTCGGTTGTTTGTTAATGAGAGTTCAAACCGACAAGGGGTGGAGGCAGGAGTAGTGCTAGTATCACCAGATGGGAAGATAATGGAACAATCCATTCGTTTAGGGTTTAAAGCCTCAAACAATGAGACAGAGTATGAAGCACTAATCGTAGGATTAAAGTTGGCAGCAGCCATAGAAGCCGACGAGGTAATAGTCTTTTGTGACTCCCAGCTTATAGTCAACCAGGCAATAGGGAACTTGTAACCCGAGACGAAAGGATGTCGGCTATGCAAAGGAAGTAGGCAGACTGGTAGCCTTATTTCAAAATTACCGACTACAACAGGTAAGCCGAGATGATAACAACTATGCCAATGCTTTGGCCAACTTGGCTAGTGCAATGAAGCCTGGAGAGGCAAGAACAATAATGGTTGACTACTTGTCAGGTCCAAGCATAGAACCACTGAGCACAAAGCGTGAAGCAATGTGTGTGGAGATGGGACCAAGTTGGATGGATACAATAGTAGTATTCCTCAAAGAAGGAAAATTGCCAGACGACCGTAAAGAAGCGCACAAGATCAGACTTAAGTCAGCAAGATTCAGTTTGACCAAAGAAGGACATCTCTACAGAAGATATTTTACTAGACCACTTCTGAGGTGTGTGCATCCTGCACAGCTTGAAGACTTTCTGTATGAGATACATGAAGGAGTATGTGGAAGCCATGCTGGGGGTAGGTCACTTGCTCATAGGGCCATTACTCAGGGGTACTGGTGGCCCTACATGCAGAAGGATGCCGAAGCCTATGTCAAAAAATGTGAGAAGTGCCAAAGGTTTGCACCGTTAATACATCAACCAGCAGCAGATTTGAACCCAGTGTCCAGCCCTTGGCCATTTGCCCAATGGGGCATGGATCTTATTGGAAAACTGCCTCAAGCAATTGGACAAAGTACCTGTTGGTAGCAACAGATTATTTCACCAAGTGGGTAGAAGCTGAACTGCTTGCCAAGATTCGGGACGTTGATGTGAAGAACTTCATATGGAAGAACATCATCACCAGGTTTGGAATCCCAAGAGCAATAATAGCTGACAATGGCACACAGTTTGGCAGTAAGCTAATCAAGAGCTTCTGTGCAAAGTTTAAAATCAAGAATTATTTTTCCACTCCAAGTTTTCCTCAAAGCAATGGACAAGCAGAAGCATCCAACAAAGTTATCTTGGACGAGATTAAGAAGAGGCTACAAGCAGCAAACGGAAAGTGGGTGGATGAACTGCCTAGTGTACTCTGGGTATATCGGACTACGCCGAGAAGATTAACTAGAGAATCCCCATTTACTATGGCTTATGGCACAGAAGCAGTCATTCCTCTGGAGGTCGGCATCCCAGGGATCAGAACCCAGGGAGTGGAGAATAGAACTAATGATATATTTATAGCCCGAGATTTGGATCTACTAGAAGCGAGAAGGGAGAAAGCAGCAATTCAGCTGGGGGCATACCAGCAGCAGCTTGCTAGGGCTTATAATAAAAAGGTGAACCCATGAGAGTTCCAAGTTGGTGACCTCGTCCTGAGAAAGGTCATCGGCAACAGGAAGGATCCCAGAGAGGATAAGCTTGGC
Source organism: Camellia sinensis (assembly GCF_004153795.1). Taxonomy (NCBI): domain Eukaryota; kingdom Viridiplantae; phylum Streptophyta; class Magnoliopsida; order Ericales; family Theaceae; genus Camellia; species Camellia sinensis. The sequence continues at coordinate 1,271,333 of NW_021026823.1, read as the reverse complement.
CCGAATTGGGAGGGACCCTATAGAGTCATCTCGGTCTTGGGCAATGGGGCATATCGGCTTGTGGACTGTGAAGGCAAAGAATTGCCAAGACCCTAGAATACTTGCAATCTGAAGTTTTTTTTATCACTAGATTTTCTTGTTTTCTAAGTTTTCTTTTTGTCTTGTTATTAGCAGAAGTAATAAAGTTTTAGCTTGATCTTTAAACTTGTGTAATGTGATTGACCAGATACTTGACGATGTTTCTAAGCGAAACATGACGAATAACTTAGACTTATTATATGGCAGAGTAGAACTTTTACTTGCATATAATAGAGTTGAACTAAGCTGGGATAAACTGGACTTGTCATATTGGCAGAATCAAACTCAGATTGGAACCAAGTACATATCAGTTAGATTAACAAAGAAGCCGAGGTTGGTTACCTCGGCCAGTCTTTGTTTGAACCTGACTTCTGCAACAAGGTCAAAGCCCCAGGCTTAAATGAGAACCCAAGTGGAACTTAAGTTCACATTAGGGGGCAGCAGGTTGGAAAATGATGCTTAACACTTATTGAAATTTGAGAAAAATTTACAAGTTGAAGTTAAACCGAGGTCATGTTTAACACTTGTTGAAATTTAAGAAAAATTTACAAGTTGAAGTTAAACCGAGGTCATGGTTAAACACTTGTTGAAATTTTTTAGAAAAATTTACAAGTTAAGCCAAGGTTGTAAAAAAGTACTTGCGTACTTACCGAGATGAAAGCGTTGGTTTGTTTAAAGAAGGTGTTATACCCCGAGGAGATTGCACAGTCAAGGTGTATATTGATAACTGCATTCAGATAAGGAAGTTCAATTACAAAAAGGCACTTCGGCCTGATATTAAAAAGTAGTTATTCAGATTGCGAAGGTGGCATGTCGGCCAAATTAAAGCTTATACTGTTTTAAAGAGAAGGAAAAAAGTACAAGGTACAGAACAAAAGGAGAAAAACATCAAACTAAGACTCTTCGGCGTCTCTAGCTGGTTGAGTCTGGAGTTCAAAAGACAGCTGAGAAGACATCTCGGCAATCCTCTCAGCCGTAAGCTCGGCATCAATTTCGTGAAGAGTTTGGTCGAGGCTCTTGTCGGCAATAGGCGCGTCCGATATTGCCTTCTCAGGGGGGTGCGTCTTTTGAGACCTCATCTTTCTCATCGTGAGTCAAGTCCAAGACTTGCTCATTCAAAGTAGGGGATTTGGCCCCAGTAGTTTCCTTCGTCTTCTTGACCAAAGCTTCCTCCTCAGACTCAGAATCGTCTTCGGATTGGCTTGGAGTATGGGGGAATGGCAAGGGGAGGTCGCCGGCATTCTTGAGGGGGGAGTCCTCGGGGACATCTAGCTTTTTGAGGGCAGCCATCCAACCAAGGGTAAAACCCTTGTTGCTTGCTTGTCTCACTTGCTTCTTGTAGTCCTCTTTGACGTCGGCCGCCCCCTCGGCGTACGCCTTTTCATCAGCAGCCTTGATCTCGGCCTCTTTGGTGGCCAAGGCATTTTGAAGCTCCTTTTGGGCCTCGACCATCTTTTCTTCGGCTTCTTTCTTTTCGGCTGTAAGGACCTTGGCAATGGCCTCGGTAGCGTCAGCCTTTTCCTTGGCCTGATCCTTAGATCTAATGGCTACCGCGGCCTGGTCTGATAAAGTTTTCATCTTGGCCTCAGTCTTCTTGATGGTCTTTTGCAAACCAGAGACCTCCCTGATCTTGTCGGCTAACTCCTTCCTCATTTCAAAAGCCTGCATTGAGAAGGAGTGGGCGTGCTGGATTGCCTGAAAGAAAATGAACAGAACAGAAGTTAGTAGAAGTTCTAAAAGTATGAAAGAATAGAGAAAGAAAGATACCAAGTGTAAGGAACTTACTTGAATAGAATACTGCAGCATCAAAGTGAAGTTTTCATACTCGCTCATCTCGGCGTTACGAATGAGATCTTCAGGAAGGAGAAAGGCTGTTGTAAGGGCAACGCCGACGTTAATATCGACAGTGTTGTCTCTTACTCTGACCAGCCTATCCTCCATTGTGATTGAGGGAGCCCAGGGGGAGTCAGACTTCACAGAACCCGAAGCTGTCGCCGACCCTGACCTCGGCCTCTTAGACCAAGTTGATTGAGATGGTTCGGCCTCAGCGGGCCTCTTCTCGGGGACGGAGGCGGTCTTCCTGCTCTCGGCCAATTTCGAAATTGGCAAGGTGTCCTCAGTGTCAATCTGAGTCACCGTTGCCTTAGGCTGGGCCTTCTTTATTCTTTTGGGTTTTGGCTTTAGTTGAGGCTGGGATTGTGCTGGTTGAGCTGTGACAGTGTCAGGGATATTGGCCAGGAGATTTTCTGTAACTGCCTTCTTGCAACCTATCTCGGCAGCAATTACAGTTCGACGTCGGCGTCGGCGTTGGGATGGAGGGATCAGCTGTGGAGCCGAGGTAGATGGCTAGTCTGCTGGATCTGAAGTTAACCCGCTGATCTGGCCAAGATGATGAAGTCAATGGTGGAGTTGTGGCGGAAGGAGGAGACTTGCTTTTCTGCTTCCTTGGGACGTCGGGAAGCACCGACTTGTAGGTCAAGATAAAGTTAAGCAGTAAAAGAGCTCTCCGCTTGTGAATTGGCAGATCTAGTAACTTCTTAAGATCCTTGCTGGGGAAGAAGGACTTACGGAAGTCTTTTGGTGGTTGTGGTAGAGCTACAAGAAAAACAGACGTTAGAACATATGGAAAGAACAAAGAATTAAAAGACTTGGAAAAAATACAACACTTGGCTCTTACCATTACCCTCTACGAATACTGTTCGGCTGAGAGGGTAGAGGTGAAGGTCGTCATCTGGAGCAAACTCTCAATTGCCCGAGACAATGAAGTAATCATCCTCGGCTTCCTTGGTGGAGTCTAGGAGGTCGGCAACAAGTTTGTACTCGGTGGACCTCGGTTTGAGGTAGTAGATATGGCCTTTTTCTAACTTGAGGCCACACATGGTGTAGCAATATTGAATGTCGGCCAAGGTTACCCTTGCTTTTTCTTGGCGTGCTAAGGCAATTATATCATTGATAACTCGGTAAGAGTTAATGGCAAGCTGCATCGGGTTTAATTTGTAATAATGGAGGACTTCTCGGAAAAGGATGTCTAGTGGAAGCCGAAGTCCGCACTCAATAAAGGCGACGACTGGGAAGGGCATGGAGCCGACTGTGGGCATAATGGAGTCGTTCTCCCCAGCCAACCTAAGATGAACGTTGGCTGGGATGGAAAATTCTTGCCTAAAGTATTCTAGCCTGGTTGGGGTGTCTACCCTATGCTTTTACATACCCATGATGTCGGCTTGGGGAAGGGTATGGGATTTCAGAAAGAAATGTTTTTGAAAAGGTTTTGAAGGACCTCGGCTAAAACCTAAATAGGTGCTGGGGTAAAAATTTGTGGGGATCTAAGGGGAATTCGTTTCAATTTTTTCTAAAATCCGTGGGTTCTACAAACAAGTGCCAAACCTAGATCTATGGAAACAAAGGTTGAAGGCACGAATCTGGAAAAGACACAGAAAACAGAAAACAAAGAACGTGTTTCAGCATCGAGAATGGTGAGGAAACCATCAAGAAACACAAGACAAAAGTTTGCACAGTTGTGTAAGCCCAAGAACAGTGGCAAAAATCAACAAATGTGTAAGCAATGTGTATATATTTTAGAGCGGATTGAGCAAAACGGAACCATGGAACAAATATACTGAATATGTGGGTCGAAATTACAAACACAAATAAAGATCCAAGAACATGAATACAATCACAATGGCGACATACAAACGCAACGATATAAAGTGAAACAAGAAATTGAATCAAAGAAAGGAACAATGACTCACCGAACAGAAATGAAGCCGAAGTAAAGTTCGCCGGGATCAGACGATGGCTGAAAGCAAGGAAATGCAGTAGAAACCTCGCCGGAGGAGAGAGTGAGACTGGTTGCAGAAAAAACTTGACGGAAGCAACAATGGGGAAATTAGAAGGTAAGAGAGAGAGAGAGTTTGAACAAAGACGATGATGTGAAGTGAAAAGACGAAGAGAGAGGGAACAAGTTTTGTTAAAAACGCGAAGAGGCGGCAAAATGCAATTGATGTGCCTAGAACGACATATTTGTCAGACAGCGCATGCAGGCGTGAGGCAACTTAATGGCATGTATCAGACATGGTCCAGTGGGGGACAGACGCGTGGTAGAAATGATTGAAATATTGTGCATAACAGTTCATTGTTGACACCCCATTTTTGACCGTCCTCAAGACTTGGACGTCACCGTTTGAACACTCAATGATTATCCATGTTCGTGTTCGGCTTGAGTTCTCAGAGGTCTCGGCCACGCGCTTTGCCTCAAGACCTCTCGACTTGCCTGTTTTGTGTTTGGTTTTGCACCAAACACTTGTGTTTTGCTTTTGAGGAGCAGGGAATGGCTTGTTGGCCATCCCCACATCTCACCGGCCATGGCTTGAGGCCACCGGCCACTATTTTGTTGCCATCAGCCAAATGTTTGGTCGGTCGGCACTCTGTTTGGTCGGTCGGCCATTTATTTGGTCAATTTGGCATTTTTGGCTGGCCGACCACTGTGCATCTGCTTTTGGCAGATATTTTGGGTTGGTTTGGGGTGTCCTAAAAAAGTGTACTTTTTGTCTTTTTACGAAAAGATGTGCAGAAAAGTAGAGAGGTGATGTGATGGAAAAAAGATAAAAAGATAAAAAGATGGATTATGTAGGTTATGCCAAACCAGGCCTTTGTGCCAGCTGTTCTAGCTGGCACCCATTTTGCACCTCCTCTATACACGTGTATGGGGGGATTTCACTCTCGCTTAGCTTGTTTTGTAAGCTTTGCAAGAGTGATCCTTTATAAAGGAAGACCTTCTCCTCCCTCCTCAAGGGTTCCAGAAGTTCAAGAGAGAGCTCCGAGATTAGGGTTTGCATAGTGCATCTATCTATCTCTATATCTCCCTCTCCTTTTGCCTTTGTGTGTGTTTGTTCTTATTTTTGTGCACAAACACCTAGTTCTACACCTTACCTTGGTTGCTGAGGAGCCAATAGGTTGGTCTTGAAGTTTTGGAGCTGGTTTGGACCTAAGGAAGTAGCTGGAGTGCTCTTCTTGAAGAAAGTCTTCAAGGGTAAGAACTTTGCCCCTTTATTCTCCATTTTTGCATAGTCTTTTAACCTACCTTGCATCTATTTTTAGACTTTGTGTATAACTAATAAAAGTCTTGTTTTTGAGTGCTCTAAATAGTTGTTTAAGGTCACTTTGTTGTTTGGGATTGTTTGACCCCTCTTAGGCCTTGTTTGTTCCCCATTTTGTGAATTTTTGTTGAGCTCCAGGACCACCTTGTTTGGGCCTCCTCACCACTGATGATGCCTTAAGGTCCTAAGAAGGAGAGGGCCATCCCCTCTCCTTGTTGCCTTCAATGTTGGCCATTTTAGCCTCATGTGTGAGCATCTTGTTTAAGTGCATATTGGCCATGTCTTAAGTGTTATTTGTGCTTATTTTGCCATGATATAGCACTGTTTTTAATTGGTTTAGACACACCATGCATACTTAGCATACTTGTCTTGTAATGCCATGAATTGCCTTAACATGTGCCTAGCATTTAGACCACCATGCTTACTTGTTTTGGCCTAACTTTGTGAAGCTTTTATGCATGTTTTAGTGTGCCCAAGGTCTATTTTTGGTTGCTCGGGTCATCCATGCTTTGCTTTGTATAGCTACCATGTAATCCCCCTTGTGAGCCTTGAGTGTTGACCCCTCTAGCATGCTTTACTTGCTTGTTTCAGTGGTTTGGAACCACTTATAGCATCATTTTAGTCCTTGTGGTATGCTTGTATGCTTGCATTTGATGCCCCTTTAATGCTGTAAAAGGCTTGTGTCTTATGCTCCATGTTTGGACCTTTATGTATGCTTCAATGTTTAGACCATTTAGATGCCATCTAGGTGCGTATTTGGTCTTGTTTAGACCTGCATTGGACCTATTTTAGGTCCTCCTGGCCCTTTGGGGCTTGCTTCATATAGCTTTGGTTTAAGCCCCCTCTTGAGTCTTGGACATTGTTGCATGCTTGGCTTGTCTTGTTTACTTGGTTTGGCACCTTTATAACACGATTTTCAGAGCTTAGTATGCATGCCATATGTCCATGTTTGTCCCTTTTAAGTATGCTTAAAAGTTACTCTTTGATGCTTAAGTTTTGAACCATGTGTCCATGCATGTTTGTGTGTGTTTTGGCCTTCATTTCCTTAGCATTCGGCCACTGTTTTGGGCTTATTTGAGAGCTACCCAAACTAGTCTAAGACCCTCATGTGCGTGTTGTTGCATGCTAGCCTTGCATGTTGTTACATACTTGGCCTATCGTATGTGTTGCATGTTTGAATCACATTGCATTTGGCATGCATTTCCTTTTGTTTTGATTGCTTAACATGTTATATGTCTTGCATGTTTGCATGTTCACATTGCATCTTTGCATACTTGTTACATATTTGCATCTTAGCATGCTTGTTTGCATCCTCATGTTGCATGTTTAGCATGCATGCCTAGGTTGCATTTCACTAAGCATGCATGCCTTGCCTCTTGAATTGATTATGATAGAGGTTGGGCCTCCATTGTTTGTTTATGTGCATTTCATTCCACACCAAAATGCACAACTTGGATTCTTGGGCCATCACGCATTGAAATGCGCGATTGGTGGTCCGAGAATCGAGTACCATACCCCTTTGAGTCATAAACATGATAAGGGGTATGGTGGTACAAACATTGCTTTGAAATGCATTGCCATTCCTTGTTTTGCCCTCTGTTGCTGTTAAAACAGGTTCCTGCAGGAAGATATGGCCGGTCGGCCATCTCCAGTGCCGGCCGGCTATCCATTTCTGGCCGATGGCTTTATAGATTGTCGATGACCACTTACCTTTGGCCGGTGGCTATTCCTCATGGTCGGTGGCATTTCCTAGTTTTCAGAGGGTGTACCTTGGGACTTGTGCAGTCTTTAGAGGAGGAAAACAGTGAAAACAGAGGCAACTTGTGCATGGCGATGGGTTTCCGAGCGGAGCCGAGCATATGTGCATTGGGCCCTCTTCCCGAAGCAGTTTGCAATTAATTAATGTGCACTAGTTAATTTGCTTAAGTAGTTAATTGGTCTGTAATTAATTAATTAGCTTGTAGGTTAATTAATTTGTATTATTCTTTCGGACCCTCCGAGCGAGGGCAATCGTGTAATAAGCGTGCGTGAGTGTGTGTATGTCTTCCAACCCCACGTCTTTCTCCCTTTTATTTTCTAGCTTTTGATGGTTAGTATTAGGGCATATTCAATTTAGCATACCTTATGCTATGCATGCGTGCATCATTCATCAGCATTGCATGCACCGGACTCGGCTCATCATGCTAACTGCATAGTATTTTAAATCTAACTTGAATATATGCTATCTGTCACATTTCACATGCCATCCATAGATTAACCGAGCCTATTCTAGTGACATTTTGTATGCGATGCACTAGCCACTTTAACATGAACTAGGATCATGCGTGATTACTAACTAGTTTCTTGTTTTGACTTGGAGTACACAGTGAGTGTTTTTATACTTTAGCATCTTGCATGAGTGTGAATGTTAAACATGACAGCATGCTTACTATGTGGTTATATGCTTATGTGATATAAATTGCCTGAATGCCTGTGGGTGAAGGTTGGATTGTTTGAGTTGGAACAACTCATTGAAATCCGTATTTTAGCCTATTTGCGAGTAGCAAATTTCAAATTGTTTTTCAACCAAACGGATATGCGATGCTTTGTTTCAAATTAGGCAATCTAGTCTATACTTTTGTGTTGTGCGCATTACATAGTAAGATTAGGCTAATAGTCGGAGTAAGAACACATAACATTTTCAAAACTAGATATCATGGTTAGTAGAGGCCGATCTTTGGATCGGGCAAGCGGGGGTGCTCATAGCTGACCTTCTCCAATCATACCCAAGTTCCCGAGCCGAGGCAACTTTGGTAATGACGGACACGTGGCCTTAGACAATGAGTCAGGGTTTCCTAAATTTCCCCAAAATAAAATATTTAGGTGGCGACTCTGTATCTGGCAAAGTAGTCCATGTTTGGCATTTCTTTCTAAAAAATCTATTTTCCAAAACGATTTGCCGGATTTGGACTCTTTGGTGATTTATCAATCTCACATTGCACATTGTGAGATCAGATTAAGAACCGACACACAAATCGAGTCCGAACTGTAGCATGGGGCCCAAGGGCGCGTTTACATTTTCTGGCAACTCCGCTGGGGAGTTTGGAGAACTTGACTCGAACTCATGATATCTTGTTTTGACTACACTTATGTGTTTTTTTGCATTGCATTTGCATCGGTGCGCCTAGGACACCGTGTTTGCCATCTGCTATTCCTGAACGGTTTGTCGGAGGCTCGCTTTGAGAAGCGTGCCATAAGGCTGATCGGTTACGGGCTCTGCCACGATGGGAACACAAACCCCGGTTTTAACCGGGGCACCCTCTTTGACCATTCGACCTAGTGCATATCGGAATCTGTAGTGACTATTCTAAACTAGGACAGGTTGCTTACCTGATTATAGGTTGTTTGAAACCACTGCGTGCGTAGTGAAACCCTTGCTCTTGACAAAATAGGACAGGGAAACCCTACCCCAACATAGGGGTGTTTTGGCTCTCATTTACTTGCTATGTGCTTTTAGAGTGTATCTCTACAAGGAATACGCATGTCAGTTTGCAAGTTCGAATACCAGGCCTGAGGATATCAGTATCAGTGTTTTGGGGAATCAGTTATATCTGCAGGTATCAGATTCAGTTTTTGGGGCAGTGATTTTGGGGAACAGTGATCAGTAGTAGAGTACAGTTATTCAGCTATGCTTGTGTCTGTTCTGATTGGGCGGAAATACTGCGTGTTTTCTCTTTCAGTTCAGAGATTTAGTACAGAATAGCCAGTGTTCTCCTTTGCTGAGGCAAGACAGGCATCTGATCCATTAGTCACCATTCAGTCCAGCAGACTTATGATGACGCAAAGTTCAGAGGAAATTGTGGTTATGGCAGCCACATTAGACCAAGGAATCATCTTGCAGGATGAAACCAATGTTGATGTACCGCATCCGCCCAGGTCGCCTGTCGCACACCCGATCTGGACGCCCTAGTTGTTTTAAGCTCGTGAGCCCACCACGTTTGAATTGATGGGAATGATCGGCGCCCTCCAGAGAGCCGATTTGGCCTACGGAATGTCGGCTCCACCACCAAATGCACCATATGCCAGGAATTTTGTACCGCAGGAGTGTAGACGTCCCCTCGGGCCTCACTACAGTTCGGACTCAATTAGTGTCACGGTCTTGTATCTAATCTCGCAGAGTGCAGTGCAAGAACGATGACTTATCAAAGAGTCCAAATCCGGCAAATCGTTTTGGAAAACAGATTTTTTAGAAAGAAGTGTCAAACATGGACTACTTTGCCAGATACAGAGTCGCCACCTAAATATTTATTTTGGGAGAATTTAGGAAACCCTGACTCATTGCCTAAGGCCACGTGTCCGTCATCACCAAAGTTGCCTCGGCTCGGGAACTTGGGTACGATTGGGGAAGGTCAGCTATGAGCACCCCCTCTCGCCCGATCAAAGATCGGCCTCTACTAACCATGATATCTAGTTTTGAAAACATTATGCGTTCTTATTCTGGTTATTAGCCTAGATTTACTATGTGATGCGCACAACATACAAGTATAGACTGGGTCGCCTGAATTGGAACAAAACGTTTCATGTTTGTTTTTGAAAGTGGTTTGCTACTCGTAAGTAGGCTAAAAATGCAGATTTTGCCACCCTCAGGTGTGCTTAGAAAATATGGTTTTGCCACTATCTAGTGGGCTTAAAACTCACATTTTAATGAATTATTCCAATTCAAATAACCCAACCTTCACCCACAGGCGTTCAGACAGTTATATCACATAAGCACATAGCCTCATGGTAAGCATGCAATCATGACAGTCACTCACACGCATGCAAGGATGCTAAAGCATAAAACTTACCGAGTACTCCAAGCCAAAACAAAATCTATGTTAGAAATCCTGCATGATCCTAGATATACAGAAATGCTTAATGCAACATGCGAAATGCAACTATAGTAGGCTCGGCTATTCTAAGGATGGCATGTGAAATGCTACAACTAACAAGTATTCAACTTGGAATTGAAATACAAATGCAGTTAGTATGATGCACCGAGCCCGGTGCATGCAAGACAGATGAATGATGCAAACATGCAAGCATAAGTATGCTAATTGAAACATGCCCTAATCTAACCATCATAAGTAGGTAAATAAAAGGGAGAAAGACGTGGGGTTGGAAGACATACATCACACACAAACACACACTTATTAAGGGTCCGAATAAATAATACAGTCCGAAATGAATAACGAATTATATCTAATTATTACACATCCACTAACTAACTAACAAATTAGCTAAGTAAGCTATAAACTGGCATGCAAGTGGACTACCCGGGCTCTGTTTTGGATGACAATGAATGCATGCGTGATCGATGCGCTTTGTCAGTAAATTCCATCGCGGTGCCTTGTCCCGCCATTGTTTGCAACTGATTTCAGAAACTTACACAAAGCTCTAGGAGGCTGAAACTCCACCTGGGGAAAGCCACCGACCAGGTATTGGCTTGGAAACCCCCTGCCGACCACCCCTCATGGTGAAAACCAAAAAAGGTGGTCGGCCTACCAGAAAACTTGGTCGGCCGACCACTTTCTGCCCCTGGACTCTGGTTTTTCTGTAACAAAGGCAAAAAAAAGAGAAAGTAATGTATTTTCAACATATGTGTGCGCGACCACTCCTCCCCGTCCTGGCACAAGCTCTAGGGAGTGTGGCCCTCGGTTCTCGAGCCACCAATCACGCATCTCAATGCATGATGGCTGAGAGACCGAATTGCACGTTTTAATAAGACATGAATGCAAGTATGAACATATGAAGCCAACAATTCTATCATAGATAATCAAGAACGTTGGGGACCGGGAATCGAGGCACATTTCGTCACTTGGAGTACCAAAACGTCCATCGCTTCCCGTGCTTGGACTAAACCCTATTCCAAGCACCATGCAAATGGAATGTCATGCACAATGCGACTAACATGCAACCTAGCATACGCAATGCTCTGTACTAAAATGGCATACACAATGCGCGTGATGTAACATGGCATACACAATGCTCTAAAATGCAAGCTAGCATACGCAATGCTACGGATTGAAATGACATACATAATGCACGATGGACTTACACCAACATGAATGGACCTCAGCCACACTCACATCAATGGCCATGTGATGAAAATGAGAGAATCGAAATGCATGCACACATGCACGAATTCCAAGGACCAAACCTAAGGCATAAAATGTCACTCTACAAAAGCATGGTAGGCGATGAAAGATGGCATACAAACATGAAATTTCCAGCACTGAAACATGACACAAAATGGTCTCGAAACATGGAAATATGGCACTGTAGACGTCCCCCGAACGCCCCGGGAGGGTGAGTCCCGTTCTGTTCATTTGGGGTTCACTACAGCTCAGGACTCTCAAATTGTCACGGTTCTAAGTCTGAACCAAAGAGTCCAAATCCGGCAAATCGTTTTGAGAAAACAGATTTTGAAAGAAGTGACAAACATGGACTGCTTTGCCAGATACAGAGTCGCCACCTAAATATTTTATTTTGGGAAATTTAGGAAACCTTGACTCGTTTGCCTAAGGCCACGTGTCTGTCATCACCAAAGTTGCCTCGGCTTGGGAACTTGGGTACGATTGGGGAAGGTCACTTCGTGAGCACCCCCGCTCGCCCGATCAAAGATCGGCCTCTACTAACCATGATATCTATTTTTGAAAACATTATGCGTTCTTATTTCGGTTATTAGCCTAGATTTACTATGTGATGCGCACAGCATATAAGTATAGACTGGGTCGCCTGAATTGGAACAAAACATTTCATGTTTGTTTGTTTGAAAATGGTTTGATGGTGCTACTCGCAAGTAGGCTAAGACGTGAATTTGCCACCCTCGGGTGGGCTTAGAAAAACATGATTTTGCCATTATCTAGTGGGCTTAAAACACACATTTGATGAATTGTTCCAATCCAAATAACCCAACCTTCACCCACAGGCATTCAGGCAGTTATATCACATAAGCAAATAGCCTCATGGTAAGCATGCTATTCATGGCAGTCATTCACACGCATGCAAGGATGCTAAAGCATAAAACTTATCGAGTACTCCAAGCCAAAACAAAAGCTAATTAGAAATCCATGCATGATCCTAATTATACGGAAATGCCTAATGCAACACATGCAAAAATGCAACTATAGCAGTCTCGGCTATTCTAAACATGGCATATGAAATGCTACAGCTAACATGTATTCAACTTGGAATTGAAAATACAATGCAGTTAGTATGATGCGCCGAGCCCGGTGCATGCAAGACAGATGAATGAATGCAAACATGCTATCATACTGTATGCTAATTGAAACATGCCCAAATCTAACCATCATAAGCTGGTAAGTAAAAGGGAGAAAGACGTGGGGTTGGAAGACATACATCACACGCACGCACACTTATTACAGTTATGCCCTCGCACAGAGGGTCCGAATAAATAGTACAGTCCAAATAATACAGTCCAAATATATACAAATTCCTAATTAATTTACAAATTAACTAAGAAAAATAATAAACTGACATGCAAGCCAGGGACTGCCTTGACTTTTCTTCAAATGATGGATGATGCATGTCTGGGCTGCCTTGTGCGGAAATCTACTGGGATGCCCTAATTAGCCTCTGTTTTAGAATTATTCTTGGAAAACGTGCCAAGCTCTGGAAGGTTGCTAATTCTTGATTTGTTGCAACAGAGAGCAGGAAAGGGGCATAGCAATGTATTTTCACAAATGTATGCATGCCTCGATCCTCGTGCCACCAATCACGCATATCGATGCATGATGGCCGAGGAGTCGAACTGTGCAACTCAATATAGAATGAATGCATACGAAAACACAACAAGACCTAACTCCATCATAGATAATCCGGAGCGTCGGTGACTGGGAATTGAGATACGTTCCGTCACTCGGAGTACGAAACGTCCCTCGTTTCCCGTACTCGGGTTAACTCCTACCCCAAACACGATGCAATATGCATGATATGCATGAAATGCAACTAAGATACAACCTAGCATACACAATGCTATGAAATGGCGAACACGATGCACGAGATAACATGGCATACACAATGCGCTAACATACAACCTAGCATACGCAATGCTATGAAATGAAATGGCATACACAATGCACAATGGACTTACACCAACATGAGTGGACCTCAGCCACAGTCACATAAGAGGCCATGAGATGAAAAATGAGACACTCGAAATACGTGCACACGTGCACGCAAACCGAGGACCGAACCTAAGGCACAAATGCCACTCTAACAAGACATGGCAAGGCATGGAATATGGCATACAAGCATGCAAATTTCAGCACTAAAATATGACCCAAAACAGTCCCGAATCATGGAAACATGGCACCCGATACACGGAATGAACCCGAAACACAAGACTAGGCATATGCAATGGCCTATAGCTATACAAAACATGCATTATTTGAAAATGAAATGTGAAGAAAGATTCAAGGCAGACAAAAAAAAAGCATGTTTACAGTTTTAAGCAAGGCCAAAAAATGAACACAAATGGGGCTAAGCTAGCATGCAAAAATGGCCCTAAATGTGAGATAAAGAAGCAAGTCATGGCTGTTGGCCTCAAACACGAGAGGGCCCTTCAACAATGTTGACGAGGGACCCAAAAAATGGCATTTTACAGTTTATGATCAAACCCAAAACAGTGCACAAGCATGCTAAAAATACTATGCAAAACAAGGCCAAAAAGAGGGCTATAACACAAAGTACAAAAAGGATGCCTCAAAAAGCAAAAGACCCTTAATGAAACATGAAGAGGGGGTCAAAATAAGATCATTTATAGTTCAGACCAGAGCCCAAAAACAGAAGCATAAGAGGCTAACAAATCATGCAAAAATGGAGCCAAAAGAGAGATATAAAGGCAAGTGGTAAATGAAAGCCTCAAATAGTAATGATCCCTTCAACAATGTTAAATAAGGGCTCAAAATAAGCAACTTTATAGTTTATGACAGAGCTCAAAACAGTTTACACGTAGGCCAAAAATACTACACAAGAAATAGGCACACAAGAGGGGTAATGAAGCAAGTGCAACAAGGAGGCCTCAAACAGTGAGAGGCCCTTAAAAAAACATGAAAAATAGTTCAAAATAAGCCTAGCTCCAGTTAGGGTCGGAGCCCAAAACAGCAAGCAAGTATGGCTAATGTATTGAACAAAAAAAAACACAAAAAAGAGACCAATCTTTGACAGCCTCTTGGCTTGAGTTTGGTGACTCCTTAGCTCTGGAAAATAGCTTCAAGTGGCTGCAATGGGGGTTGGAGGTATGGTGCTAGGTGGTGGTGTAGAAAGGGGTGTAGGAACTTAAAGGTTTGGAAGGTTGAAGTGTAGACAGAGGGAGATGTAATGCAAGGGGCTTAAGGCAAATTTTGTAACCCTAAAACATGCAGCTGGAGGGCCTGTTATATAGGCAAAAGAGGGGGGAAAAAAATGGAGGGAAATGAAGCCAAGTTTCCCTCCAAAAGTTGGCCCCCCCGGATACAGAATCTGAGGGGAAAAGGAGGGTGTATCTGTACTGTACTTGATGCAAAGATTCTGGCCGGCCAGTTATCTAGGGTTTAGGTGGCCGGCCGGCTACCTCCTATGGCCGGTCGGCTAGGGGTCAAAAGGGTCAAGAAGCATTGGTGGCCGGCCATCCCAAAAAGAGAGCCTCTGATGTGTGCACAACACAACCAAGTGGTTTAAAAACTGGAGACAATGAACCAGGAGAGAGAACAACCCAATTTTCAAAGGGGTTCAAAAGGTTCAAAAGCAATTACTGGCCGACAACCAAATATTGGTGGCCTCCCAGATGTGTACATCATAAATATGGGGTTTGGGGTGCAAGAAAATGGCCTAAGGGTGGTCAACATTGGCTTTGAAGTGAGAAAAATCAGGCGACGAAGGGCGATGAAGGGATAAATTTGGTTGTCCTAAAAATTGCTGGCCTCCCACCCTTCTACGGCCTTCTTACCAATGAAACAGAGGTCCCTGCCAAAAATGAACCCAAACCGATGCAGAATGAAGGTTCGGGGGCCGAAACGCGCAGCCCGAGGCCCCGAAAACTGGCTGTTAGGCACTGAAAGTGGTGCTCGGCCACGAAGTTGGTTTTTCGGGCCACAGTGTCCCTCAAAAGGGAGCAAACAAGATGTATGCCAAAATCTAGAGCAAACGGAGGTGGTTAAGCGGTCCCGAACCGAGGCACACGGCCAACGGCTCCGAAAAATCGAAAACCGAACTCTAAACGGGCAAAATGGCCTACGACCACGAAACGTAGCCTACGGCCACTAAGAGATGATCTACGGGACCTCTCCCTCCCTTCGGAAAGAGAAAACAGAGAAAACAGAGCCTGGTTCGCAAACCGAGGCAAAGAACAAAAGAGTCCGGAAGTCTGGAGGCAAGGCTCACAGCCAAGACTCTGAAACTTCTGAACGAGCACGATATGCAACATCACCAAGTGCTCAATTGGTGACGTCTGAGTCTTAAGGTCGGTCAAAAATGGGGTGTCTACAGTTGCCCCTCTTTGACAGAACTCGAAAGTCATAAGTGACGGGAGTGAATGTCAAATCCCAGAGACGACCCATTTTTGACAAGGCCGAAGACTTAGACAAACAGGCGTGATAAACAGAGATGTGCCCGCAGGCATGCCCGCAAGTAGGGGCAAAATGCAACTGACAATGCAAGAAGCCGAAGGTAACTCAATTATCGTGTAAATGCAGCAAGCTGTAATGAAGCAAGTATTCGCAAATAAATGCAACAGTTTTAAGCGAGAATGCAAAGCAACAACTATATTTCATGTAGTTAAGAATGCAGAGAATTATTCAATTCTCGTCGTGTCTCACACGGAGAAGATACGATACCTGCGCAATTCGTCTGGTCGCACCAGCCTCAAATGAACCGTACATACAATATCGTGCCTGCAAAATAAAGAAACTCAACAAGCACAACATATCTAACAGCATACGTTCAATGTGATATCGAATGCAGACAATCATGGTGTTGATAGAAAAGTGCATCGCAATGCGGGAAGAAACGCGCGTTTCGGCGAGGGTGACTCGATCGTGGCCTCCGGTCTACCTCCCGAAGAGGTTACAACATGTTAAGAAGGATATACTTCACTTTCGATGAGTAAACGATGAGACATGCATCGGAAGTTGGAGCTGAAGTTCCGGCGAAGTGATTTCGCGACAGAAAGTGCACTTTTCTTGTACTTTTTCAAGTCTGGGGGACTCCAATCCTCTCCAAAATTTGCAGGGACCTTGGAGGGCATGTGGGAAACACCACCGGCCAGTTTTATTGGGAGAGGGAGACCACCGACCATTTTTTGAAAAGGAAATGGCCGGCCTGCCAGAAAAAGTGGCCGGCCGGTGGGTGCCAAATCCGGGGGCAGTTTTGTCTTTTCGGCCTCTTTTCTTTAAATACATCCATCCAAACACTTCAGCCTCACACGTGCAGCTCCGAAATCTTCTTCTTTAGCTTCCCAAACCATTTTCTCCCTCAGATCTGTGCCCTATACGTGTTTTCCAACGTCCCACACAAGTTATTTTCGCGAAATCTTTCAGTTTTAAGCACTTTGAACTGATTAAATTTTGGTTTCGGGGCTTCTTTTCTCATTTTCGCCACTTGAGGTGAGTTTGTCTCAATATTTGGAAGATTTCTCGGGAGTTGACTTTTGTTGACTTTTTCATTTCCCGAGAGTTGACTTTTGTTGACGTTTTTTAATTTTGGCTCATTTTTGCCCCTTTTGCAGATTTCTTGAAATGGCGGGTCAATTTTCCCACGGCAGAGGTTCTCCAGGTGCCGGAGGTGAGCCTGACATCATGTCTTTGCCTCTGAGGGTTCGCCCCTTCATCCCCGAGAGGTATGACCCACCAGTACACGTTCTCCCGCGGGCTGTTTTCCATCATTTCACCTATTTTGACGAGCGAGCACCCGGGGATCTCCTTCTGCGGGAGCCAGAGTATCATCTCTCCTATGAGGCACGAGAGGTATTTACTTCATTCCTACCTTTTCTGTAACGTATTACGAATTTTTCTTGCATTCTGTTTGCGCTCTGAACACACAGTCCATAAATTGATTGTGAACACACGGCACACATCGGTTGAGGGTTGAACACGCAGCCCAGCACACTGATTTTCTGAACACACAGCCCAAATTGATGGTGAAGACGCAGCACACACTGATTGAGATTTGAACACGCAGCCCAAACACTGATTTTCTGAACACACAGCCCAAATTGATGGTGAACACGCAGCACACACTGATTGAGATTTGAACACGTAGCCCAAACACTGATTTTCTGAACACACAGTCCAAATTGATGGTGAACACGCAGCACACACTGATTGGGATTTGAACACGTAGCCCAAACACTAATTTTCTGAACACACAGCCCAAATTGATGGTGAATACGCAGCACACACTGATTGAGGTTTGAACACGCAGCCCAAACACTGATTTTCTGAACACACAGTCCAAAACACTGATTTTCTGAACACGCAACCCAAATTGATGGTGAACACGCAACACACACTGATTGAGATTTGAACACGCAGCCCAAACACTAATTTTCTGAACACACAGTCCAAAACACTAATTTTCTGAACACGCAGCCCAAATTGAAGGTGAACACGCAGCCCACACTGATTGAGAGTTGAACACGTAGCCCAAACACTGATTTTTTGAACACACAGCCCAAATTGATGGTGAACACGCAGCACACACTAATTGAGATTTGAACACGCAGCCCAAACACTGATTTTCTGAACACACAGTCCAAAACACTGATTTTCTGAGCACGCAGCCCAAATTGATGGTGAACACGCATCACACACTGATTGAGATTTGAACACGCAGCCCAAACACTAATTTTCTGAACACACAGTCCAAAACACTGATTTTTTGAACACGCAGCCCAAATTGATGGTGAACACGCAGTACACACTGATTGAGATTGGAACACGCAGCCCAAACACTAATTTTCTGAACACACAGTCCAAAACACTGATTTTCTGAACACGCAGCCCAAATTGAAGGTGAACACGCAGCACACACTGATTGAGATTTGAACACGCAGCCCAAAACATTGATTTTCTGAACACACAGCCCAGACTGATTGAGAGTTGAACACGCAGCCCAAAACACTAATTTTCTGAACAAACAGCCCAAATTGATTTTCTGAACACACAACCTAAATTGAAGGTGAACACGCAGCCCACTTACTTTACTTTGCACGCAGCCTATTCATTTTATTCGCACGCGGCTTATTCATTTCATGCTGAAACATGTGTTCATTCTGAATGCAGGTGATTTCTCGCACCGTGCGGGGGTATGGCTCTACCACGGCGAGAGACTGGTATGCTGAGCTCCTGGAGGCCGTTCGAGATTTGGTTGACTTAGCAGGGTTTGGGCCCTTCTGTACTGGGCTATCTCGTTGTCTTGCCAGGGGGACGCTGATGGCCGCCCTGGTGGAGAGATGGTGGGACACCACCAACTCTTTCCATTTTTCTGCCACTGGGGACATGACTATGACCCCTTTTGACTTCGCTGTATTGATCGGCCTTGATGTGGGAGGCTGGGCGATCCCATATGATGAGGACATGGGCCAGTGGGAGGCCGCTTGGATATATCTGCTGGGGGCTCGCCCACCTGTTGACAGAGCTTCGGGGAGAGTCTGATACACCTGGTTCTCTTCCCATTTCCGGTGGGTGGAGATGGAGCCCGGGACTCCTGAGGAGGCAGCACAGTATGCCCACGGCTTTCTGATGTTCCTCTTCGGGACCACTTTGTTTGCCGACAGGGGGAACACTGTTGGGCTTTATCTGTTGAGTGCTTTGGTGACTTGGTCAACAGTCAGACAGTATGACTGGGGTGGCGCCGGCTTGGCTACCCTTTATTGCTACATGAGCGCGACCTGGGGAACACTGTTGGGCTTTATCTGTTGAGTGCCTTGGTGGACCTGTCACAGGTCAGGCGGTATGACTGGGGTGGCGTTGGCTTGGCTACCCTTTATTGCTACATGAGCGCGGCCTCCCGCGGACGGGGGGACTTACTTGGCGGCTATTGGAGAGCCTGGGAGGTACTTTCTGCCCTTTTGATTTACATTTCTGCTCCTCATTACCTGCACATCGCACACACGGCGCACTTTATACTCTGTATCGTGCATTTTGCCCTCAGCATTTCATATTCTGCTTTGTTTTCTACAGTTGTGGGTCTATGTATATTTCCCGATATTGGCCCATGAGTTGATGGTAGCGGGACCTCTCGTGACCCCGTACTCACTTGTGTTTGAAGGCCAGCACCGGCCAAGACCTCGGCAGTCTCTCCTTTACCTGCGACAGTATTTCGACACGGTGCGCTCATCGGAGGTACTTCAGAACTCTCAGTTCTTTCTGTTTTCATCTTTGATTTATCCTGTACATCTTCGATTTTTGCTTGGTTTATGCACCTGTTATCTGCAGATTACATGGCAGCCCTGGGCGTCCTTAGGTGAGGGTCTCCGATTCCAGTTTGCCGAAGGGTAGGGTGCCTCCCGGTACAGGCTCCTGTTCGAAGGGCTGGTTGGTAGGGCCTTTTTTTTGGGGGAGCGTTTCTTGCGTCAGGTCTGGGGGTACACTTCTCAGGACCCTCCCTCAGCACCCCCAGTCGATATGCGGATTGCTGATATGCTCTTTTCCAGGGATGTTGTTAATGCTATGCTAGGTACTGATGCTTTGCTACATCTTGAGGAGGGGGATTACGCTACTTACCGTCATACATACCTAATGCCTCCGTTGACAGGAGTTTGTACTCCGACGATGAGGTCTACTGGCACCATCTTCGAGCCAGGCCCGGGCTCGGGCTGCAGATGCCCCTTCCACTAGCAGGGCTGGTACATCTAGAGGTGGGGGTGGATTGGTTCCCTCGATTCCTCCGATTTTTCCTCATCCTGGGTGGCCGAACATGCCGACTGAGCTGATGGGGTGGCAGTATGGGACTACCTCTCTGATTTCGATCCCGATAGAGCCTCCGATGCCCGGTCATCGATATGTCAGAGACCTCGACTCGCCACCGGTATGTTTTACAGCTTTGATTCATCACTCAGATATTTGGACGTTCATTCCTTTACTAACACCCTTGCCTTTGCATCTGCAGCCCCCTGTTGAGTATATGGATCAGGTGCTCGAGATGGTAGCCTCACTTGAGGGGATGGTCCTGCGGAGGGAGGCACAGTTGTCTATCATGGGCTTCCAGGTACCCTTTAGTTTTCTGGGATTTATCATACTTCTGATGACATGCTGATTTCGACTGCATTGATAGGCTACTTGTGTAGAGCACATTTGACACATACCCCACTTGTACACTGTGTTTACATGCACCCACTTCATGTAGTTTTTGCTTGTATCTACATCTGATGTACATATTTGGACTGATGTATTTAAATTGAACTCTTTGTTCTCAGATGCCTCCGGTATATGCTCAGCCGCAGGCCGGGCCACCTGGGCCTTCTCGGGGAGCTGGGCCATCCAGGCCTTTTCACGGAGCTGGGCTATCCAGGCCTTTCCGAGGAGTTGGGCCATCCAGGCCTTTTTGAGGGGAGGGGTCATCTCGTAGACGCAGAGCACATATTGTGGAGGAGGAGCCTGGTGAGGATGAGGATGAGGAGGCTGCAGACCGTCAGTCGGAGACATCTGCTGATAGAGAGGACGGCTCCGGCCTTGGTTCTGGGAGTGGAGGCGAGGCTGAGGGGGATCCCGAGGACGACGGCTCCGATTTAGATGATGGCGATGGTGATGGTGGCGGAGAGTCTATCCCGCAGAAGAAGACGAAGAGGGCCTCTTATTACTGCTCTTGAGAGCACAGATGCTGCTGTTTCCTGTTTTATTTATCTTTTTGCTAGTAGTTGTAGCACATTGTACATTATCGGGCAGTTTTATTCTCTATAAAACTTGTGCCTTAGTCTGTAAAATGTTGTAACAAGCGAGGCATGATGGGATGAAATAGTTTTTGAAAAAAAAGTATTGTATTTTAAACGTTTAGCATCATATCGCATCATTCTGCATCATAATGAGAATGAATGGAAATGTGTATTGTGCATTTTGCCCAGTCAGGTAGTGAACCGACGTAACAACTTAACTTTCTAAGATATAACAAAACCTTAGCAAGTTTACAACTCGATAAACAAAGCACAATAATGTTGACGACTCGATAAACAAGACTCAAACAAAAAGCTTAAACAAAGAGTAACAACTCAAAAACACGAAACATGGCAGCTCGACAAACAACTCGATAAGCAAAACGACAACTCGATAAACAAAACAACAACTCGATAAACAAAACTTAACAGAACGAAGTGTACTTCGGACGATCTGGGCAACGGAACGCACCCGAAACAGTGGGAAATAGAGGCCTTCGACACATCTGTTGCATGGGAATGCTTGAAACTTTCTCTCGGAGGGTAAAACAGGGCCAAAGACACACATTGGAGCATGGCCGACCACTTTTGGGAGCCGGCTGGCCAGATTTATTGCAAAGGGGAGGCCACCGACCAGTTTTGAAGAAAGAAATGGCCGGCCTGCCAGAAAAGGTGGCCGGCCGGCCACTCAGCTCAGCAACCGCCCAATTTTTGACACTTGTCCCCTGAATAGTGTCTTTTCCTCTTTAAAAGCCTTAGCTCCGTGTTTTGACTCAATCCATCTTAGTTTTGCACAAAAATGGAGGCGTTTCTCGTTGAAAATCTCACAGCTTGGATCACTTCTCTGGATGGTTCGGAAAAGTTGAACTTCCGGGGTTTCGGCTTGAATGCACTATTCACGCTGAGCCGTACTCCGCTACATCTCCCTTTCCTCCATGCCGCGGCGAGGTTTTGGAACCCAGTGACGCATGTCTTTAGCTTCGGCGGGCAAGAGGTATGTCCAACTTTTGAATATTTTCAAGTTTTGATGGAATCTGAATGTCATGAAGAGATCTTGCCCCAGTTCCGCTTCGGCCACGCCCAGGCTTTAGGGCGGATGTGTGGACTCACTGCGCATGATGCTCGGTCTCTGATCTGTAATGGGGAACTGGATATTCTCGGTTTGATTCATCATTTTTCTGACGCTGGTGACCGCAGCAACCATTATTGGCAAGGTTTCCAGCAACACGCCCTTTGCTTGTGCTTGCTGTCTCACTTTTTGCTTTCCCCGGGCTTTGGCGGATTTAGCATTTGTCTGATTGAAGTTGCTCAAGGATTGAAAGAAGGAAAGAGCTGCATTGCCATGACCCTGGCCGAGACATTGATAGGCTTGGATTCTATCTATCGCCGAGAGACGACTAGATTTGCTGGGAGTCCACTGCTGCTGCAGGTAATGTTTCCCACTCAATCTTACATATGTATTTGCTCACATCACTCGGCCCTCAGGCTCGGTTTTTCTCACAAAGAAACCCTTTTCTCACTTTTCTCTCATCGTACATCTCTCTATTCTTTATTCTCTCATTTTTCATCCCTCCCCAGGTATGGTTAATGGACAAATTGTAGGTTATGGACTCTTGTCCAGCCTACTCAGCTCGAGGCTATTTCTTTCGACAGCGCCTAATCGATGCCCCTGATGAAAGGTGGTGGTTTGACTGGATGTGCAATTTGTCCGCAGATCGCATTGCTTGGCGTTGTCCTTGGCTCAATCTCCCAGCAATGAGCTATAGCATGTCCCGGCTGATCGGGATCCAGTTGATTGGCCTGACCCACTATGTGTTCTACTTTCCGTTCCGGTTCCTGCGCCAGTTCGGTCATGATCAGATTTGCCCTCCAGAGGAGATTGAGTACCCGGCTGCTTTCCTGTCCAAGGGGCACAGCTTGCCCGATATGTCGCAGCATGGAGGACTAGAGAGCTCCTGGCTTCTGCTCCCACTTTCAGTTGCACTTTGTCTGACGAGTGCTTGGACTGGCTCAACGAGGAGGCACAGGTTGGGGCTAGCTTGGCGTCAGAGGCTTCGACTAGCTCTAGGAGGGGGCGCAGGAATACTTGACTTGACTATGCCCCGGATTTATTGCTTTATTAGTACTTTCAAGTTTTCTTTGTGAATGTAATAAAAAGCAACTTCGATTGTATGCAAGAGCGGGAGAACTCTGTTTTGAAATCAATGAAATTGAAGGTTGTGGTACTGAAAATTTTTCGCTTTGGTCCAAAAATGGTCTTAGTTGTAAAGAGATTAATTTGAACAAAGTCAACTTTTATTAAAACTTTTCAAAACCATTTTCGATATGGATCAGAACTGGACACGCCTAAGATCTGTCACTGAGATGCACAACCCCAGATCCCTGCAACTGGAAAGTTGCCCCTAGTTTGAAGAGTACCGCGGCACTGTATGGCAACGGAAAGTTACCCCTAGTCTGAATAGCGCTGCACCGTCGTGGCAACGGAAAGTTGCCCCTAGTCTGAATAGCACTGCACCGGAGATTGCGATAAATGCTGACGGATAAAGATGACTGAGATGGTCAAAATGGACAAAGTTGATCGGGGAAAAGTTTATGGCTGAGTATCCACTTGTCTCTACATTCCACGGAAATATAGAGAGGTCTCAGTTTTTATATTTTCCAATTTTTTGTGCTCTAACTTTTGCCTAGGTCGCCCTTTCGGGTTTTCGGCCTAGCGAGCCTCTCAGGGGTAATATTAACTCTAGGCCATCTAGATGATCGGTTGGGAGAACTCTAGGCCATCTAGATCCATCAGAACCACAGCTCCACCTGACCAGATGGCTTTGATGTTGTAGGGACCAGTCCAATTGGGGTTCTCATTGCCCCTTGGGTCATGGATGGGAGCTCGGTTGTCCTTGAGCACCAAATCTTCTTCCGTTAGATTCCTGGACTTAACTTTCTTGTTGAAAGCCTGGGCAATTCTACGCTGATAGCCTTGAACATGGTACAGTGCTTTCAATCTTCTTTCGTCAAAAAGCATGAGTTCCTCAAATCTGCTCTGCTGCCAATCTGCTTCGGCTATTTGACACTCAGCCAATACTCGTAATAACGGAACCTCAATCTCGATAGGTAGAACGGCCTCCATCCCATAAACCAATGAATACGGAGTCGCTCCGGTAGAAGTTCTGATTGAAGTCCTGTAGCCCCACAGAGCAAATGGCAGCTTATCTAGCCAATCCCGGTAGGTTTCCATTATCTTCTGTAGTATGTGTTTGATATTCTTGTTGACGGCCTCGATCGCTCCGTTGGTTTGCGGCCGGTATGTAGATGACTTATGGAAAGCCATGTTGTATTTCTCCAACAAGTCAATCACTTCCTTCTTGAAGTGGGAACCATTATCTGAAACGATCTCGTTCGGGACCCCATAGCGACAAATGATATTGTTTCTGATAAACTTTGCAACGTGTGACGCCTTCAACACCGCATACGATTAGGCCTCGACCCACTTCGTGAAATAATCTATCGCAACCAGGATGAACTCATGCCCATTCGACCCCTTCGGAGTGACAGCCCCGATCACATCGATTCCCCAAACTGAAAATGGCCATGGCGAAGTCATGTTGTACAGCTTCGACGGCGGGATGTTCATGCGGTTTGCATGAATCTGACACTTGTGGCATCGCCGAACAAAACTAATACAATCCTCCTCCATGGTGGACCAGTAGTAACCCTGTTTGAGGATCTTCCGTGCTAGCATTACCCCGTTCATATGCGTACCGCATTCTCCTCCATGGATGGCCTCCATCAGGCGCTTTGATTCCTCAGCTTCAACACACAGCTTGTGCATTCCCAGATGACCTCTCTTATACAGCTTACCCCCACAGTTGATGAACTGGACGACCATTCTTTTGATTGCCCTTTTATCCTTGGCATTTACCCCTAGCGGGTATGCTTCATTTTCCAAGAAATTCCAAATGTCATAATACCAGGGGTTTTGGTCCTGAACCTCATCTATAGTAGCAATCGACTTGTAGGCCGGCGCAAATTTCTGGTCAATGACGACTGGACGCATCCGGATTCCAAACGGGATGTCTATCATGGAAGATAGAGTTGCTAAAGAATCTGCGAACCTGTTGTTCTCTCTTGGAAGATGAGCAAAGTTTAGCTTTTCAAACCGAGGGATTAGCAAGTCCAAGGTCTTGTGGTACATCATCATCTTTTCTTCTTTGACTTTCCAGTCTCCGTTTGCCTGAGATACAACAAGGTTTGAATCCCCGATGACGTCCAAACGTCTTGCCCCTAGTTCCAGGGCCGCTTCTAGGCCGGCAATGCACGCTTCATATTCTACTTCGTTGTTCGAGACTTTGAACCGGAGTTTGAAGGCTAGAGGGATATGGAAATTGTCGGGTGCTATCAGCAACACCCCTATCCCATACCTGTACTGATTTGATGCTCTGTCAAAGTACATCGTCCAATATTCATCATCGATGTGCCAAATGGCTTCATCTGGGAATAAGTACTCAATTGCTTCACCTCCTTCGACTGGATGAGCGGCCAAGAACTCTGCCACTGCTCTTCCTTTGACTGACTTGCGTGTCACATATTTCAGATCGAATTCGGAGAGCAACAGCAGCCAACGAGCTAGCCTACCTGTAAGTGTCGGTTTCTCGAAAAGGTATTTGATGGGATCCAGTCGTGAAACCAACATTACGGAGTGAGCTAACAAGTAGTGCCGCAGCTTCTTGGTAGCCCATACCAAAGCTAAGCAAGCCTTCTCGAGCGGAGTGTAGTGGGTCTCGTAGTCCAACATCTTCTTACTCAAAGAGTAGATAGCCCTCTCCACCTTATCCTCTGATTCTTGTGCAAGCATGCAGCCCATCGTAGTCTCAGTCACTGAAAGCTACAATATCAACGGTTTTCCCAGCTCTAGTGGCGACAACACGGGCGGGTTCTGTAAATATTTCTTGATCTGTTCAAAAGCAGCTTGGCATCGGCCGTCCCATTGGAATTTCTTGCCTTTCTTCAGGAGACCAAAAAGTGGTTCACAAGTTAAGGTTAATTTTGAGATAAACCATCTTATGAATTGCACTTTACCCAGAAAGCCTCGCACCTCCTTTTCAGTCCTTGGTGGTGGCATTTCTAAGATGGCCTTGATTTTTGAAGGGTCGACCTTGATGCCCCTTTGTGTAATTAGAAATCCAAGCATTTTTCCCGCTGTAACACTGAACGTACACTTCTGAGAATTTAGCCGCAACCGAAATTCTCTGATCCTTTGAAAGAACTTTTGCAAGGCGGTGTAGTGGCCCTCTCTTTCCTTGGACTTGACAATCATGTCGTCCACGTACACCTCAACCTCTTTGTGGATCATGTCATGCAATATTGTGGTCGCGGTCCGTTGATAAGTAGCTCAGGCATTCTTCAACCCAAACGGTATTACTCTGTAGCAGTATGTTCCCCACGGGGTGGTGAATGCAGTCTTTTCTCTGTCTTCTGGTGCCATTACTATCTGATTGTACCCTGAGAATCCATCCATGAATGAGAGCAATGCATGCCCTGCTGTGAAATCTACCAACTCATCAATATGCGGTAAGGGAAAGTCGTCCTTCGGACTAAATCCACGCATACCCGGATCCTGCCATCCTTCTTCGGTACTGGAACGATGTTGGCCAACCAAGTCGGGTATTCAGATACTAGCAGGAAGCCTGCATCGATTTTCTTGGTGACCTCTTCCTTAATCTTGAGAGCCCAGTCCGGGCAGATCCTTCTGAGTTTCTACTTAACAGGTCGGGCCTCGGGGTCAAGGGGGATCCGGTGCTGTACAATCTCAGGATCGATCCCAGGCATGTCTTCGTAGGACCACGCGAAAACATCTTTGAAATCTTTTAATAAAGCGACTAAGCGCTCGCGTTCCTCCGAAGACAACGTGGACCCAATCTGGACCAGCCGCGGGTCCTCCTCAGTACCAATGTTCACGGTAATGATTTCATC
>NW_021026823.1:1184703-1236838 GCF_004153795.1 Camellia sinensis | reverse complement strand
TGTTTAACAGCCTGCCCCGAACCTAAGGCACAAATGCCACTCTAACAAGACATGGCAAGGCATGGAATATGGCATACAAGCATGCAAATTTCAGCGCTAAAATATGACCCAAAACAGTCCCGAATCATGGAAACATGGCACCCGATACACGGAATGAACCCGAAACACAAGACTAGGCATATGCAATGGCCTATAGCTATACAAAACATGCATTATTTGAAAATGAAATGTGAAGAAAGATTCAAGGCAGCCCAAAAACAAGCATGTTTACAGTTTTAAGCAAGGCCAAACAATGAACACAAATGGGGCTAAGCTAGCATGCAAAAATGGCCCTAAATGTGAGATAAAGAAGCAAGTCATGGCTGTTGGCCTCAAACATGAGAGGGCCCTTCAACAATGTTGAATAGAGACCCAAAAAATGGCATTTTACAGTTTATGATCAAACCCAAAACAGTGCACAAGCATGCTAAAAATACTATGCAAAACAAGGCCAAAAAGAGGGCTATAACACAAAGTACAAAAAGGATGCCTCAAACATCAAAAGACCCTTAATGAAACATGAAGAGGGGGTCAAAATAAGATCATTTATAGTTCGGACCAGAGCCCAAAAACAGAAGCATAAGAGGCTAACAAATCATGCAAAAATGGAGCCAAAAGAGAGATATAAAGGCAAGTGGTAAATGGAAGTCTCAAACAGTGATGAGCCCTTCAACAATGTTAAATAAGGGCTCAAAATAAGTAACTTTACAGTTTATGACAGAGCTCAAAACAGTTTACACGTAGGCCAAAAATACTACACAAGAAATAGGCACACAAGAGGGGTAATGAAGCAAGTGAAACAAGGAGGACTCAAACAGTGAGAGGCCCTTAAACAAACATGAAAAATAGCTCAAAATAAGCCTATCTCCAGTTAGGGTCGGAGCCCAAAACAGCAAGAAAGTATGGCTAATGTATTGAACAAAAAAAAACACAAAAAATGAGAATAGGGACTCACCCTTGAAGACCAATCTTTGACAGCCTCTTGGCTTGAGTTTGGTGACTCCTTAGCTCTGGAAAACAGCTTCAAGTGGCTGCAATAGGGGTTGGAGGTATGGTGCTAGGTGGTGGTGTAGAAAGGGGTGTAGGAACTTAAAGGTTTGGAAGGTTGAAGTGTAGAGAGATGGAGATGTAATGCAAGGGGCTTAAGGCAAATTTTGTAACCCTAAAACATGCAACTGGAGGGCCTGTTATATAGGAAAAAGAGGGGGGGAAAGGGGGGAAAAATGGAGGGAAATGAAGCCAAGTTTCCCTCCAAAAGTTGGCCCCCCCGGATACAGAATCTGGGAGGAAAAGGAGGGTGTATCTGCACTGTACTTGATGCAAGGATTCTGATCGGCCAGTTATCTAGGGTTTAGGTGGCCGGCCGGCTACCTCCCATGGCCGGTCGGCTAGGGGTCAAAAGGGTCAAGAAGCATTGGTGGCCGGCTACCCCAAAAAGAGAGCCTCTAATGTGTGCACAACACAACCAAGTGGTTTAAAAACTGGAGACAATGAACCAGGAGGGAGAACAACCCAATTTTCAAAGGGGTTCAAAAGGTTCAAAAGCAATTACTGGCCGGCCACCAAATATTGGTGGCCTCCTAGATGTGTATATCATAAATATGGGATTTGGGGTGCAAGAAAATGGCCTAAGGGTGGTCAACATTGGCTTTGAAGTGAGAAAAATCAGGCGGCGGAGGGCGATGAAGGGATAAATTTGGTTGTCTGAATAATTGCTAGCCTCCCACCCTTCTACGGCCTTCTTACCAATGAAACAGAGGTCCCTGCCAAAAATGAACCCAAACCGATGCAGAATGAAGGTTCGGGGGCCGAAACGCGCAGCCCGAGGCCCCGAAAACTGGCTGTTAGGCACTGAAAGTGGTGCTCGACCATGAAGGTTGTTTTTTGGGCCACAGTGTCCCTCAAAAGGGAGCAAACAAGATGTATGCCAAAATCCGGAGCAAACGGAGGTGGTTAAGCGGTCCCGAACCGAGGCACATGGCCAACGGCTCCGAAAAATCGGAAACCGGACTCCAAACGGGCAAAATGGCCTACGACCACGAAATGTAGCCTACGGCCACTGAGAGATGATCTACGGGACCTCTCCCTCCCTTCGGAAGAGAAAACAGAGAAAACAGAGACTGGTTCACAAACCGAGGCAAAGCACAAAAGAGTCCGGAAGTCTGGAGGCAAGGCTCACAGCCGAGACTCTGAAACTTCTGAACGAGCACGATATGCAACATCACCAAGCGCTCAATTGGTAACATCTGAGTCTTAAGGTCGGTCAAAAATGGGGTGTCTACAGGCACCCGATGCATGAAATAAGCCCCGAAACTCGAAGCTAGGCACATGTATTGAATTGTAACTATGCAAAGCAAGCATTATTTGGCCATGAAATACAAAGAAAGAGCCATGGCAGTCCCAAAACATGCACATTTCTAGTTTAAAGCATGGCCAAAAAGTGCTAACGTGATGGACTAAAATAGCATGCAAATTTGGCTAGCAAGCATGGCTTACATGGCATGTATATGAAGCATATGAGAACTCGTCAAACCAGCCAAAAACAGTGAACAAAAAATGTCAAAATATGCCCAAATAACCACTGAAATGCAGCCAATGCATACAAAAATGATGAGCTCCTTTAGAAGGCCATATAAGGGGTTATTAAGCACATACAACAAGAACACTTAGCATGGTAAAACCAACTCTGGAAATGGATTATGACAGCCCTAAAACCCACCAAATTGGCCCTGAAATCAGTCTAGAAAACATGCAAAGAAAGGTCCCTTTGAAGGGTCTTGAATGTGATTGCTCTACACATGCATAAGGGACATAAAATATGGAAAAATGGGCTCTTGACAGAGCTTAGGCAGACCTTAAAACCTGCAAAATGAGGCCTGAAACATGACTTCAATGCATGCAAAATAGAGTCCCTTTGGAAGGCCAATCATGCTAGTAAAAAGAATGAGGGGTGAGAGGTTCACCCCTCTATGATTTCAAAGCTCAAAACCTCATCAAAGCCACTGAAAATCCACTGGATTTTAGTGGCTAAAAGGCCAAATCAAGGCCAATGTAAGTGCTCACATGCATAGCTCAAAACATGAGGAAATAAGACATGAAGGGGGGTAGATGACCCTAAACAGAAAAACTATCTTAAACAATCATGTTTATAAGATCAAAAGGAAACTTTTTCTAGTTTATGACAAATCTCGAAAATGCTCACAAGTAGGACTAAGATATGATGCAAAATAGGCCTACAAAGAGGGATAAAGCATACAAGGATGTAGGAGACCTCAAACAGAAAAGTGTCCTTAATAAATATTCAAGAGGAGCTCAAAATATGACACTTTCTAGTTTATGACAAAGTCCCAAAATATGTGCAAGTAAGGCTAATCAAGGGAGCAAAAAAATGCAAGTTTAGGGAAATAGGCACTTACCCTTGAAGAGCAGCAATGCTGGAGCTTTTGGACCAAGTTGGTGAACCTTCAACCCTTGCAAATCAGTCCCAAAGTTCTGGAATGGATGATGGAGGTGTGGTGCTAGGTGTTGTAGTGCAAAAAGGCCAAGAAAACTAGGGTTTTGGAGCTTGGAATAGTGACTATGGAGGATCGAGGATATATGCCTTCACCAAAATTGCTCAACCCTTCAACATGAAGCCAAGCCTCTCCTTTATAGAGGAGAGGCTTCAAAATATCCCAAAGGGACCCCAAGTATATGGAGGATGCACCAAATGGCCTCCAGTTGGCACAGCTGGATTACACTTAGAGAGAGCAAAAGCAAGAAGCAGGCCGGCCAGTTCAAGTGGCCGGCCGGCCACTCCCCCTGGTCGGCCGACCAGGGGTCAAAAGGTTCAAGAAGAATTTCTGGCCGGCCACCCCAAAAAGGTGGCCTCCCAGATGAGTGCAACACAATTGTGTAGTGAAAAACCAGAAAAAGTGACCCAAGAGAGAGAAAAGCTAGCTTTTAAGCAAGGTTCAAAAGGGTCAAGATGAATTTCTGGCCGGCCTACCCATATTGGTGGCCTCCCAGATGAGCACAACACAATGTAGGTATGAAAAGCCAGAAAATGTGGCTCAAAAGTGGGAAAAACCAGCTTTCGGTTAGAAAAATCGGCTTTTGGAGAGAGAAAATGAGAAAACTAGTTTTTCAGGGGAAATGGTGGCCTCTCACCATCCTACCACCTTCCTAACAATGAAAATAGGGTCCCTACCAAAAATGGACCAAAACGGATGCAAAATGAAGGTTCGGCGGCCAAAACGTGCGGTTCGGGGCCCCGAAAACAGGCTGTTAGGCACCGGAAGTGGCGTATGACCACAAAGGTGGTCTCCAGGGCCACAGTGTCCCTCTAAAGGGAGGAAATAATATGTGTACCAAAAACTGGAGTGATCGGAGTTAATTAAGCGATCCCGAACCGAGGCGCACGGCCGACGGCTCCAAATACCAAAAACTGGCCTCTAAACGGGAAAAATGGCTTATGATCGCGAAACGTAGCCTACGGCCACTGAGAGATGGTCTACAAGACCTCTCCCTCCCTTTGGGAAGAGAAAATAGAGAAAAATAGGATCTGGTTCGCAAACCGAGGCAAAGCACAAAAGAGCCCAGAAGTCCGGAGACAAGGCTCGTAGCCGAGACTCCGTAACTTCAGAACGAGCACAATATGCAACATCACCGAGTGCTCAACTGGTGACGTCTGAGTCTTAATGTCAATAAAAAATGAGGTGTCTACAGTTGCCCCTCTTTGATAGAACTCGGAAGTCATACGTGATGGGAGTGAATGTCAAAGCCCAGAGACAACCCATTTTTGACAAGGCCGAAGACTTAGACAAACAGGCAAGATAACATAGATGTGCCCGCAGGCATGCCCGCAGACAGGGGGCAAGATGTAAAAGCGATATGCACAAAGCCGGACGTAACTCATGATCATGTAAAGCAGCAAGCTGTAATGAAGCGCACACGCAACAGTTTTAAGCAAGAATGCAAAGCAACAACTACATTTCATGCAGAAAGGATATAAAAAGATTATGCAATCTCAGCGAGCATGTACGATAGATACTCAAAAGTGGACAAGGTGTAATAGATACGCAGAGTGAGTAAGCATGTGCGATAGACACACAAAGCGAGTGTAGTGATAGATACACTAAAGTGAGCATGTGATGGATACACAAGGCGTGCGTGTGATGGATACACAAAGTAAACGTGTGATGGACACACAAAGCGAGCGTGTGATGGATACACAAAGTAAACGTGTGATAGATACTCAAAGCGAGCGTGTGATAGATACACAAAGTGTGATAGATGCACTTAGTGAACAAAGTGTGATGGATACACAAAAGGTGAACACAAAGTGTGATAGATGCACTTAGTGAATAAGTGTGATGGATACACAAAAGGTGGACACAAAGTGTGATAGATGCACTTAGTGAATAAGTGTGGTGGATACACTAAAGGTGAACACAAAGTGTGATAGATGCACTTAGTGAACAAGTGTGATGGATACACTAAAGGTGAACACAAAGTGTGATAGATGCACTTAGTGAATAAGTGTGATGGATACACTAAAGGTGAACACAAAGTGTGACAGATGCACTATGTGAACGAGTGTGATGGATACACTAAAGATGAACACAAAGTGTGATAGATGCACTAAGTGAACAAGTGTGATGGATATACTAAAGGTGGGTGTGTGTGATAGATACAGAAAATGAGAATGTGTGTGATAGATACAAAAAATGAGAATGTGTGTGATAGATACAAAAAATGAGAATTGTGTGTAATAGATACAGAAAATGAGAATGTGTGTGATAGATATAGAAAATGAGAATGTGTGTGATAGACACAGAAAATGAGAATGTGTGTGATAGATACAGAAAATGAGAATGTGTGTGATAGATATAGAAAATGAGAATGTGTGTGATAGATATACAAAATGAAAGAAGTGTGATTGATACACTAAGTGAAGAGAGTGTGACTGATATACTAAATGAATGAAGTGTGATTGAAGAAAGTGTGATAGATACACTAAGGGTGAATGAGGTGTGATTGATACACTAAATAAATGAAGGTTGATTGATACCACTAACTGAAATGAAGTGTAATGATACACTAAAATAAATGAAGTGTGATATTGATACACTAACGAATGAAAGTGTGATTTGATACACTAAATAAATTATCTCAAAAAACGGGAAATTTCTCTTTGAATTGACCGTAACATATCAATATCGCTGCAATGACTGAGAAAGATAACTTGATAGGTAC
The DNA here is from genome assembly GCF_004153795.1 of Camellia sinensis. Taxonomy (NCBI): domain Eukaryota; kingdom Viridiplantae; phylum Streptophyta; class Magnoliopsida; order Ericales; family Theaceae; genus Camellia; species Camellia sinensis. Next base: position 1,230,562 of record NW_021026823.1, on the reverse strand, counting down.
AATGCAATACAATGCATGATGTTTAAGGAACACAATAAACAAGCGCGTAGCGGCGCTTGAAAGCACCTTCCATGGGGTGAGTGGCGATGAACCGCTCTACTCTGACGGGGATTTCGCCATCGTGCTCTTCGAACACTTACTTCAACTTTACAGTTCAAAGGTCTCGAAATACTGACAAGGCGGTTCTTACACGTAGAACACTCTTGGATGCCTACCTTTCTTCCTGATCATATTCACAAACTTTCCCTATTCTCCAACGGGAGGTGACAACTAGGTTGGTTCAGTATCCAGAATTGAGGTGCATACCACGGGCAATTTTTTTTTTTTTTTCCTTTCAACCCTTTATGGGGCTTTCCATAACAGATATCAAGCCAGAGGACAACGCCTCATAGTAAATTTAAACCAGACTTTAGTCTCAGGAAATCCGAACCTTTGCGTTCTAGGCATTAGCCATTAAACTCTAGTTTCCTACCGTCCAGTTGGTTCTCCTAGGAACTCATGCAACAACAGCCAAGATGCCTCTGGCAGGGAATGGTACTCAGGGAGAGCACTTTTGATCGCCATTCTGGCTTGAAGTAGACTTGATCTTGAGCTTGAGGTAGAGGCACACTCATACTTCGGAGCATTGGCAAGACCTGAAGAGGTACACACGAAATGTAGTCTCGGAACTTACTAAAGTTGAAACAAACTCAGATACCCGACATTTTCCCTCTTTTCTTTTGCTTTGTAGTTTGGAACCCATATAGCTTCAGATAGGTCCTGGTTTTACTATTCCCACATGACTCGAGTTGAACCCTGCGGTTTTTGAAAGAACAAAATCTTGTTTTGCACAAATGTGGAGAACGACACGGCACTCTGAGCACAAAACGATTTTTATTTTTGAAATTGAGAGATGAGTTTTTGACTGGGGCATTGAGCCTACGATTGAACACAGCGCACTACGACTCAACAACGGAAAACAAAGGTAAACAACCTAAACACAAACACAGACACTCAAAAAAACGACTCAAGACAAGAATCGAGGTAAAATAAAAAGACACGACACTCAGACGTGCACAGGGAGCCTGTTTCTCTGGGTATTGTTTCCCACCCTTTCTCATTTGTGATTCTCATATCACCCGGCCTTTAAGCTCGGTTTTTCTCTCAAAACCCTTTCCTCGCTTTTTCCTCTCAGTGCACATCTCTCTATTCTTTAATCTCTCATTTTTTTATCCCTCCCCTGGGTGGTTGAAGGATAAACAAGAAATTGCGGGCTCTTGTCCCTAGCTTGCTGCTAGATTCTTTTTGTTCCGCTCACAGCCAGTGAGTTCCTCCCACAGAGGGGTTGTGCTGTAACTAGGCGTGTAGAAAATCTGCAGCTGACATCGGCTGTCGATGCTCTGCCGGGGAGTTTGGACGTGGTTAGATCTGTCTAGATGAGGGAGTGGGATATCTTGATCCATTCTAGTTCGTGCTTCGCACTTGGCTTGATACCTCGTTGCTTGGAGGATGAGAGAGCTTTCAGCTCTTTTGTTAACAGTTTCAGTTGTGCCCTTTTCTGGCAGGGAGAGTGCCCTTCTTGGCAAGTATGGTGCCCTTTCTGGCAAATGCACTGACAACGGGGGAAAGACAGGAAGCCTGACTCAACTGTGCCCCTAGTTCATTATTTTGACCATTTTTTGTTTTTGACGTTCTGCTAAAACAATTTTGACCAACATGAGAGTTAGATTAACATGCTTGTTCAATTTTCTGATGTAAAATCATGCAAGTTAGGCTATAAGCACTGAAAATTTTCCTATTTTGGGTCCAAGAAATGGGTCCATTTTTGGAAGAATGGAATAGTTTTTGAGAGAAAATCAGTCAACCTCAGTAAAAATTCTCAAAAACTATTTTTGCAAACGGCCACTGCTCAACAAGCATAGAACCCACTCTCGTGATGCACAACCTCAAATTCGAAGGAAAATTGCCCCTTGCTTAAGGGGAGCTGCATGGCAACAGAAAGTTGCCCCTTGTTTGAATAACACCGCGGCACATTGTATGGCAACGGAAAGTTGTCCCTAGTCTGAATAGCGCCGCAGCACATGGCAACCAGTCCTCACAGTGACAATTACAGCCAAATTCTCGGATTCAGAGAAGACAAAGATGACCAGAACCATCACATGGACACAGTCAGATTTGAAGTGTTTTACAGCTGGACTTCAGAATGAAGTTGCCTACGTATCCCAAACATGGGAATCAAGCCTTGCGTAGTTCCAGGGTTAAGGTACACTCGGGTATTAACCTCTCCTTTTGCGCTCTAACTTTTGCCAAGGCCGCCCTTCTGGGTTTTCAACCTTGCGAGCTTTGTTTTTCTTTTCTTTTTAATTCTTCTCTTTTTTTTTTCATTTTTTTGTCTTTTCTTTTTCAAATCTTTTCATCTTTTCTCTTCTCTTTTCTTTTGCATTTTTTTTCTTTTTTTTGTATTTTTCTCTTGCTCTAACTTTTGTCTGGGTCGCCCTTCCGGGTTTTCGGCCCAGTGAGCCTCTCAAAGGGTAAAAGTGTAACAAGTCCATGCCAAATGGTTTTAGGGTTTTGAAGCCATCTGTATCCAGGAGAGTGGCAACTATTCGCTAATGATGTAGAAGTCCATCCAATGGAGGGTGAATTTGCTCCTAGTGTTGTGGGTAGGAACTCAGTTATCCTTCAGCAATACTTTCTTCTTTCCTCCCTTCTGGGATTTGACATTCTTGCCGATCTTCATTGATTTGCGGAATGATCCATTTTCGGCTTTTCGAGCAGAATTGGACATTTTGTGCCCCTAGTTCGAGGGGTGCTTCAAATCTGGCCACACAAGCCTCATATTGTAATTGACCGTTGAACATTCTGAATCTAAGTTCAAGGTTTGAAAGTGAGGGGTCGAGTCTCGAGGCTGAGAGCGATCCTAAGCTGCACAATCTCAAGAGCGATTCCACACAGGTCTTTGCTGGCCCGCACAAAACATTTTTTTGAAATCTTTTAAGAAAGCGACTAGTCGCTCGCGTTGAAGACAATGTAGAACCAATCTGGATCAAGCCATGATCCTTCTCAGTACTCACATTAACAAGTATGATCTCATTCGTTAAGGGCTTAGCATGCCTCTCTTTCTCTCAATTGATCAAATTTTTGCAAAACTCGAGGAATTCCTTCCCCTTTGTTTTCACCGCAGTGTTAGAAAAAGTTTTGAAAAGCTTAGGTCAATACAATGATTTCATGGCACAGAAGAGCAGGCAAAAAGTACTGCCGTTTCATTCAAACTTTCTGGGACAACTGGCGCAAGGCAGAAGCAAACACAAGAGTGTGAAAATCACTGCTGTTTCATTCAAATCTTTTGGTGTTACTGTCTTCCCGGTAGAAACAGACTCAAAAGAAAACAAAAAGACAAACACAAAACAAGCAAGTGATGTCCGAGGTAACACCCCCGAAATCACCTGAATCTAACAAAACAGGATTGACACGATACAACAAGACAGACCCAACTGACTCAGTACAAAAAGACTGACTATATACAAAACAACAGGACTGACCCAATACCCAAGTCAGAAGGTACAAAAACTAGCATTCACAAATGCTCGAAACAGTGCGTGCCATACGCCACATCGGGAGTAAACTGAGCACCGCCCGCAGGTGGTTCATCCCTTGATCACATCACATTATCCCCCACAAGTTCACTGATCCAATGACGATAGACTTTGCTAGACTGGTGCAACAATGACCTTGTTGTCAAACAAATCTTGTACATCGTGGCGAAGACGAAAGCAACTGTCAGTGTCATGACCAGTTTGTTGATGGTACGCACAGTACCTAGTCTGGTCATGCTTTGGAGGGAGAGGATCAGGTAGAGGTCATTGTTCCAGTAGTTTTAGATATCCTTTCCGAAGTAAGGCCTCTAGAGCTTTTGACAAAGGCATATAAAGTGGGGTAAAAACCCCCTTGACTCGAGGTGGATATTTGGTTTTTTGTGAGCTACTTCTGGACGCACCGGTGAATGGGGTAGCTGTTTTTGATGCGGTGGTGGTAACCATGCCCACTTCAGAAGATCTTGCAGCTGCATCACCACTGGTGGTCGCATTTGAACTGCCGGAAAACGCCTTCCTGGGCTGCTCTTTCTCTTGGTCAAGAAGGCCCTGCTTCCTCGATCTGTACTCCTATCTCATGTAAATCTGAAAAGGTGGGAAAGGGGAGAACAATTATTTTCTGCATAAGCTTGGGCTGGAGATTGCGCACAATCATCCGAATCTGATCTTTGTCAATGGGCCTAGTGGTCATCATTGAGGCCTTGGCCCTCCATCGGGTTACGAAGTCAGAAAAACTCTCCTTAGGCTCCTGCCTAGTTGTCTCGAGATCATGGGTTGTGACCTCGATCTGTGTATTATAGGAGTACTGAGCGTCAAAAGTCTCGGCCATCTCATCCCAATTCCTCTTAACATCGTCTTCCAGTTTTGCATACCAGATGGTCGCCACACCCAACAAGGTCCGGCCGAATAAAAAAAGATTATGTAGTCTGGTGAGGCCCATCGGCCTTAATATGTCTGAAAATAGCTGTAAGTGCACCATAGGATCGCCGGACCCGTTGAAGTGGTCAATATGTGGCATTTTAAAGCGGTCTGGCAGCGTCACGGCCGCATCGGTATACCCATCCTCAATGTCCAGGATAGACTTGACGCCCTGAGATTTCTTGAATAGCTTTTCAAGCTTGCTCACCTTCAATGCTGTGGGGTCCACCTCAGACTCAAAGGGAGAATCCGGCAGGTTGGTGGGTGTTTTGGATAATTGGGGTAGGATTGGGGGTAAAGCCGGTCCTGTCAGAATGTCCGTATCTCCTTGGACATTTGGTGCCTCCTCGGGTGCTGGAACTTCTGGTGGGGGAGGGGCTTGGTGCGAAGCAGATGCTCCGGTTTACTGCTGTAGCCGGGTAATTAACTCTGCCTGTGAGCCATGATCGCAGCCTGCTGTTTGGCAAATTCCGTCTGGCGGGCAGCGTCTTGCTGCATGAGTTTCACACTTTCTTGGAGTTGACGCATCATTTCCTCCATCCCTGCCATGTTCTGCTGTTCCGGCTGACTGACTGGTATATCTATCTCTGTGATAAAAACTGAGGCCTCAGCCTGACTATTCACTGGTGGGGTGAATAAGGGCCACTGATCTGGTAACTGCTGAACCGGTGATCTGTGCCTAACTGGCCCATTTTACCCTGCCTCTGGCAAAGGAACGCTGATTGCCTTTGAACTGAAACTCTGACCTGGCAAAGTCTATCAGCACAAGTCCGATGAACCTCGGGGGATATTGGAGCCTTCTGACGCTACAGTTCCAAGACCTGCCCCCCTAGCAAAAGAAAAAACATGCAGCATCTCAGCCTGATTTCACCAAAACAAATATGAGCAGCTGAACAACTGTGCTCTCTACTGAATTTTGTCCAAGATTCTGCTTGTAAGCAGATACCCTTAGGTAAAACTGTTTCCCAAATACTGATGCCCGCAAGCCTGATACCCAGACTTGCAAACTGTTACATGCATTCCTGTAGGGACACACCCTAAAAGCACATAGCAAGCAAGTGAGAGCCAAAACACCCCTATGTTGGGGTAGGGTTTCCCTGTCCTATTTTGTTAGGAGCTAGGGTTTCACTACGCACGCAGCGGTTTCAAACAACCTATAATCGGGTAAACAACCTATCCTAGCTTTGGAATGGTCACTACGGATTCCGAATATGCACTAGGTCGAATGGTCAAAAAGGGTGCCCCGGTAAAATCGGGGTTTGTGTTTCCGTCGTGGCAGAGCCTGCAATCGGTCAACCTTATGGCACGCTTCTCGAAGCGAGCCTCCGGCAAACTGTTCAGGAATAGCATACGGCGAACACGGTGTCCTAGGAGCACCAATGCACATGCAATGCAAGGAAACACATAAGTGTAGTCAAAACCAGATATCATGAGTTCGAGTCAAGTTCTCTAACTCCCCAGCAGAGTTGCCAGAAACTGTAGACGTCTCCTCGGGCCTCACTACAGTTCGGACTCAATTAGTGTCATGGTCCTGTATCTAATCTCGCAGAGTGCAATGCAAGACCAATGACTCATCAAAGAGTCCAAATTCGGCAAATCGTTTTGGAAAACAGATTTTTTAGAAAGAAGTGCCAAACATGGACTGCTTTACCAGATACAGAGTCGCCACCTAAATATTTATTTTGGGGGAATTTAGGAAACCCTGACTCGTTGCCTAAGGCCACGTGTCCGTCATCACCAAAGTTGCCTCGGCTCGGGAACTTGGGTACGATTGGGGAGGTCAGCTATGAGCACCCCCTCTCGCCCGATCAAAGATCGGCCTCTACTAACTATGATATCTAGTTTTGAAAACATTATGCGTTCTTATTCCGGTTATTAGCCTAGATTTACTATGTGATGCGCACAGCATGCAAGTATAGACTGGGTCGCCTGAATTGGAACAAAACGTTTCATGTTTGTTTTTAAAAGCGGTTTGCTACTCGCAAGTAGGCTAAAAATGTAGATTTTGCCACCCTCAGGTGTGCTTAGAAAATATGGTTTTGCCACTATCTAATGGACTTAAAACTCACATTTTAATGAATTATTCCAATTCAAATAACCCAACCTTCACCAACAGGCGTTCAGGCAGTTATATCACATAAGCACATAGTCTCATGGTAAGCATGCAATCATGGCAGTCACTCACACGCATGCAAGGATGCTAAAGCATAAAACTTACCAAGTACTCCAAGCCAAAACAAAAGCTATGTTAGAAATCCTGCATGATCCTAGATATACAGAAATGCTTAATGCAACACATGCGAAATGCAACTATAGTAGGCTCGGTTATTCTAAGGATGGCATGTGAAATGCTACAACTAACAAGTATTCAACTTGGAATTGAAATACAAATGCAGTTAGTATGATGCGCCGAGCCCGGTGCATGCAAGACAGATGAATGATGCAAACATGCAAGCATAAGTATGCTAATTGAAACATGCCCTAATCTAACCATCATAAGCAGGTAAATAAAAGGGAGAAAGACATGGGGTTGGAAGACATACATCACACACACACACACTTATTACAGTTGTGCCCTCGCTCGGAGGGTCCGAATAAATAATACAGTCCGAAATGAATAACGAATTATAGCTAATTATTACACATCCACTAACTAACTAACAAATTAGCTAAGTAAGCTATAAACTGGCATGCAAATGGACTGCCCCGGCTCTGTTTTGGATGACAATGAATGCATGCATGCTTGATGCGCTTTGTCGGTAAATTCCATCACGATGCCTTGTCCCGCCATTGTTTGCAGCTGATTTCAGAAACTTACACAAAGCTCCAGGAGGCTGAAACTCCACCTGGGGAAAGCCACCGACGAGGTGTTGGCTTGGAAACCCCCTGCCGACCACTCGTCATGGTGAAAACCAAAAAAAGTGATCGGCTTACCAGAAAACCTGGTCGGCTGACCACTTTCTGCCCCTGGACTCTGGTTTTTTTGCAACAAAGGCAAAAAAAAGAGAAAGCATCATATTTTCAACATATGTGTGCGCGACCACTCCTCCCCGTCCTTGCACAAGCTCTAGGGAGTGTGGCCCTCAGTTCTCGAGCCACCAATCATGCATCTCGATGCATGATGGCTGAGAGACCGAATTGCACGTTTTAATAAGACATGAATGCAAGTATGAACATATGAAGCCAACAATTCTATCATAGATAATCAAGAACGTCGGGGACCAGGAATCGAAGCACATTTCGTCACTTGGAGTACGAAACGCCCATCGCTTCCCGTGCTTGGATTAAACCCTATTCCAAGCACCATGCAATTGGAATGGCATGCACAGTGCGACTAACATGCAACCTAGCATACGCAATGCTTTGTACTAAAATGGCATACACAATGCGCGTGATGTAACATGGCATACACAATGCTCTAAAATGTAACCTAGCATACGCAATGCTATGGATTGAAATGGCATACACAATGCATGATGGACTTACACCAACATGAGTGGACCTCAGCCACACTCACATCAGTGACCATGTGATGAAAATGAGAGAATCGAAATGCATGCACATATGCACGAATTCCAAGGACCGAACCTAAGGCATAAAATGACACTCTACCAAAGCATGGTAGGGGATGAAAGATGGCATACAAACATGAAATTTCCAGCACTGAAACATGACACAAAATGGTCTCGAAACATGGAAATATGGCACCCGATGCATGAAATAAGCCCCGAAACTCGAAGCTAGGCACATGTATTGAATTGTAACTATGCAAAGCAAGCATTATTTGGCCATGAAGTACAAAGACAGAGCCAAGGAAGTCCCAAAGCATGCACATTTCTAGTTTAAAGCATTGCCAAAAAGTGCTAACATGATGGACTAAAATAGCATGCAAATTTGGCTAGCAAGCATGGCTTACATGGCATGTATATGAAGCGTATGAGAACTCGTCAAACCAGCCAAAAACAGTGAACAAAACATGTCAAAATATGCCCAAATAACCACTGAAATGCAGCCAATGCATACAAAAATGATGAGCTCCTTTAGAAGGACATATAAGGGGTTATTAAGCACATACAACAAGAACACTTAGTATGGCAAAAAAAACTCTGGAAATGGATTATAACAGCCCTAAAACCCACCAAATTAGCCCTAAAATCAGTCTAGGAAACATGCAAAGAAAGGTCCCTTTGAAAGGCCTTGAATGGGATTGCTCTACACATGCATAAGGGACATAAAATATGGAAAAATGGGCTCTTGATAGAGCTTAGGAAGACCTTAAAACCCACAAAATGAGGCCTAAAACATGAATTCAATGCATGCAAAATAGAGTCCCTTTGGAAGGCCAATCATGCTAGTAAAGAGAATGAGGGGTGAGAGGGTCACCCCTCTATGATTTCAAAGCTCAAAACCTCATCAAAGCCACTGAAAATCCATTGGATTTCAGTGGCTAAAAGGCCAAATCAAGGCCAATGCAAGTGCTCACATGCATAGCTCAAAACATGAGGAAATAAGACATGAAAGGGGGTAGATGACCCCAAACAGAAAAAGTATCTTAAACAAACATGTTTATAAGATCAAAAGGAAACTTTTTCTAGTTTATGACAAATCTCGAAAATGCTCACAAGTAGGACTAAGATATGATGCAAAATAGGCCCACAAAGAGGGATAAAGCATACAAGGATGAAGGAGACCTTAAAAAGAAAAGTGTCCTTAATCAATATTCAAGAGGAGCTCAAAATATGATACTTTCTAGTTTATGACAAAGTCCAGAAATACCTTCAAGTAAGGCTAATCAGTGGAGCAAAAAAATGCAAGTTTAAGGGAAATAGGCACTTACCCTTGAAGAGCAGCAAAGTTGGAGCTTTTGGACCAAGTTGGTGAACCTTCAACCCTTGAAAATCAGTCACAAAGTTCTGGAATGGATGATGGAGGTGTGGTGCTAGGGGTTGTAGTGCAAAAAGGCCAAGAAAATTAGGGTTTTGGAGCTTGGAATAGTGACTATGGAGGATGGAGGATATATGCCTTCACCAAAATTGCTCAACCCTTCAACATGAAGCCAAGCCTCTCCTTTATAGGGGAGAGGCTTCAAAATATCCCAAAGGGACTCCAAGTATCCTCCATACACGTGTATGGAGGATGCACCAAATGGCCTCCAGCGGGCACAGCTGGATTACACTCAGAGAGAGCAAAAGCAAGAAGCAGGCCGACCAGTTCAAGTGGCCGGCCGGTCGACCAAGGGTCAAAAGGTTCAAGAAGAATTTCTGGCTGGCCACCCCAAAAAGGTGGCCTCCTAGATGAGTGCAACACAGCTGTGTAGTGAAAAACCAGAAAAAGTAACCTAGGAGAGAGAAAAACTAGCTTTTAAGCAAGGTTCAAAAGGGTCAAGATGAATTTCTGGCCGGCCTACCCATATTGGTGGCCTCCCAGATGAGCACAACACAATGGTGGTATGAAAAGCCGGAAAATGTGGCTCAAAAGTGGAAAAAACCAGCTTTCGGTCAGAAAAATCGACTTTTGGAGAGAGAAAATGAGAAAACTGGTTTTTCAGGGGAAAAGGTGGCCTCCCACCATCCTACCACCTTTCTAACAATGAAAATAGGGTCCCTACCAAAAATGGACCAAAACGGATGCAAAATGAAGGTTCGGCGGCCAAAACGTGCGGTTCGGGGGCCCAAAAACAGGCTGTTAGGCACCGAAAGTGGCGTATGACCACGAAGGTGGTCTTCGGGGCCACAGTGTCCCTCTAAAGGGAGGAAATAAGATGTGTGCCAAAAACCAGAGTGATCGGAGGTAATTAAGCGATCCCGAACCGAGGCGCACGGCCGACGACTCCAAAAACCGGAAATTGGCCTCCAAACGGGAAAAATGACCTACGACCGCGAAACGTAGCCTATGGCCACTGAGAGATGGTCTATGAGACCTCTCCCTCCCTTCGAGAAGAGAAAATAGAGAAAAACAGGACCTAGTTCACAAACCGAGGCAAAGCACAAAAGAGCCCCGAAGTCCGGAGGCAAGGCTCGCAGCCGAAACTCCGCAACTTCAGAACGAGCACAATATGCAACATCACCGAGCGCTCAACTGGTGACGTCTGAGTCTTAAGGTTGATCAAAAATGGGGTGTCTACAAGGAGGCCCCGCTATTGGGGCGAATTGTGATCGAGCTTAGCCAACCTGAGGCTGTCTCAAGCTATGACCGTGATGTACCAACAACAACTGTGTTTCGCTCTGATATAGCAACCTAAACCCTCAATTAGGCTGAGGCTAGAGGTAAGAACAAAGTGGGAACAGATATTGATCCTATTGAACAACTGCTGTGGGCAGTCAAGGCTTTGAAAGCCGGGGGGTTAAATAAGCAACAAATACTCGCAGTCATGGCTAAGACTATGGATGATGCTTTTCCCACTCCAACCGAAGGCAGTTCAAGCCAGGCGGAAGATCGAGATAGGCCTGTCATGCCAGAATAGTTCCTTCCGCTCCCAATCCTGCACCGGGAAAAGATTAGAAAGCCAAGGCAGTGCCTGGCGACCCTTTCGCTAGTGCGTCTAGCAAGAATCCTCAGACTTCGAAGTATCTGCCTCGAGGGCACAGAGTCTTTCATGCCCTCTACATGCCTTTGTCTAGGGCATTTCAAATTTTGGCTAAAAAGGGGCATCTTAAACCCCTCGAGCCTCGACCGCTCCTGAAAAATCTTTCTCTTACACATGATGTTGCCTTGTACTGTGCGTACCACCAGCAAACCGGTCACAGCACCGAAGGTTGTTTCCACCTTCGCCACGACGTGCAAGATTTGATCGACAATGAGGTCATCCTCCTACCCACCTCAGCAAAGTCTGTTACCACTGAGTTGTTGGACTTCGAGGATACTACAAGTATGTGATCAGGGGTTGGACCACCTGCGGGCGACGCTCGGTGTATTTCAAATGTGGCGTTTGGCACGCACTGTTTTGAGCATTTGCGAATGTAGTTTTGTAATTTTTGGCTTGGGTTTTGAGTCAGTTCTTTGTTTTTGTTTTGAATTTGTCTCATTGTCTTGAGTCAGTCTCTTTGCTCAAAGGTCTGTCTTGTTGAATCGAGTCAGTCCCATTGTATAGAATGTCAGGTGATTCCGGGGTTGTTGCCTCAAACACCATTTTGTTTTGTAATTATCTTTTTGCTTTCTTTTTGAGTCTGTCTCTGCTATGGAGCCAGTTGTAACCAGGGAAATCTGAATGAAACGGCTGCGGCTATCATGTTTTCCGTGTTTATTACTACCTTGAGCTAGTTATGCCAGATGATTTGAATGAAACGGCGGAGCATCTCACTTTCTCTTCTGCACCCCAAACTCATTGCACTGACCTAAGTTTTTCAAAACTTTTTGAACACTGCGGTGATGAAAATGAAGAGGAAGGAATTCCTCGGGTTTTGCAAAATTTGATCAAATTGAGAGAAAGAGAGGCATGCTAAGCCCTTAATGATTAAGATCATGTTTGTTAACGTGAGTACTAAGAAGGACCCTGGCTTGATCCAGATTGGTTCCGCACCGTCTTCAGCGCGAGCGATTAGTCGCTTTCTTAAAAATTTTCAAAAAATGTTTTGCGCAGTCCTGCAAAGACCTGTGTGGAATCGCTCTTGAGATTGTGTAGCTTAGGATCACTCTCAGCCTCAAGACTTGAGCCCTCGCTTTCAAACCTTGGACCTTAGTTCAGAATGTTCAACGATCAACTACAACATGAGGCCTGCGTGGCAAAATTTGAAGCAGCTCTTGAACAAGAAGCCAAAAAGTCAGATCAAGAAGATCAGACCTCATCAGAAGAAGCTTGTGAAGCTAAATCAGAAGCGCCCCTCGAACTAGGGGCAAAAATGTCCGATGTGCTCGAGGAGTCGAAGATGGATCCTTCTGCAAATCAATACAACAGCCACTCTCCTAAATACGGATGGCTTCAAAACCCTAAAACCATTTGGCATGGACTTGTTACACTTTTACCCTTTGAGAGGCTCGCTGGGCCGAAAACCCGGAAGGGCGACCCAAGCAAAAGTTACAGCAAGAGAAAAATACAAAAAAAAAGAGAAAAAATGCAAAAGAAAAGAGAAGAGAAAAGATGAAAAAAAGAAAAAAAGAAAAAGGAGTGAAAAGATACAAAAAGAGAAGAGTTGAAAAGAAAAGAAAAACAAAGCTTGCAAGGTTGAAAACCCAGAAGGGCAGCCTTGGCAAAAGTTAGAGCGTAAAAAAGTGAGGGTTAATACATGAGTGTACCTTAACCTGAACTACGTAAGGCTTGATTCCCATGTTTGGGATACGTAGGCAACTTCATCCTGAAGTCCAGCCACACGCACTTTCAAAGTGACTGTGTCCATATATTGGTTTTCACCACCTTTGTCTTCTTTGTATCCGAGAGTTCGGTTGCGATTATCACTAAGGAGGATAGACTATAGCATGCTGTGACGTTATCCAAACAAGGGGTAACTTTCCGTTGCCATGAGTCGCCATCCAAACCAGGGGCAACTTTCCGTTGCCATGCTGTGCCCTTTGAGACAAGGGGCAATTTTTCATTGCCTCCGATCCGAGATTGTGCATCTCGAGAGTAGGTTCCGTGCTCGTTGAGTAGTGGCCCTTTGCAAAAATGGTTTTTGAGAATTTTTATTGAGGTTGACTAATTTTTGAGAAAATTATTCTATCTCTTCCAAAACTGGACCATTTCTTGGACCCAAAAAAGGAAAAATTTTCAGTGCTCATAGCCTAACTTGCATGATTTTAAATCAAAAATCGAACAAGTATGTTAATCTAACTCTCATTTTGGTTAAAATGTTTTAGTAGAAAACCAAAACAAAAAATGGTCAAAATGATGAACTAAGGGCACAGTTGAGTCAGGCTTCCTGTCTTTCCCCCATCGCCAGCATACTTGCCAAAAAGGGCATAGCTGAAACTGTCATTAAAGGGTTGAAAGCTCTCTCAACCTCCGAGCAACGAGGTATCGAGCCAAGTGCAAAGCGCGAACCGGAATGGATCAAGATACTCCACTCCCTTATCAGGAACATCGACTAAACGTCATCGGAGGAAATAGCTGCGAGCTAACAGTGTTGGGCATGAACCCACAACCTTTTGTTTATTCACCGACCATATCTGGGGAGGGATGAAAAATGAGAGATTGAAGAACAGAGAGATGTACGATGAAAGAAAAGTGGGCATAAGGGTTTTGAGAGAAAAAACCGAGCCTGAGGACCAAGTGATGTGAGAATCACAAATAGGAAGGGTGCAAAACAATACTCAAAGAAACTGGCACCTCGTGATCTGAGGTCTCTCGTCTTTGTAACAAGTCTGTGTGTCGTGTCTTTTGTTTTGTTTACCTTAACTCTTGTTTTGAGTCGGTTCCGAGCGTGTCTCGTTGTGTTTAGGTTGTTTACCTTTTGTTTTTCGTTATTGAGTCTTTTTCACTGTGTTCAGTTGTAGGCTCAATACCCGGTTGAAAACCCTTTTCTCAAATCGTTTTGTGCTCAGAGTGCTGTGCCATTCTCCACATTTCTGCAAAACAGGTTTGGTTCTTTTGTAAAACCGCAGGGGTTCAACCCGAGTCACTTGGAAACAGTGAACATATGGGTTCCAGATTGCATCTGAGTGTGTTTCAGCTTCTGCCGATTCTACCTTTGTATTACGTCTTTTCAGATTTGGACTATTTTCGCCGTGTACAGAATGAACTAAGAATACTGTGTTATGGGCCATGAGTTTAGAATGAGCAGTTTTCAGAATAAGCAGCACGTTGTATGAGCTGTGTGTATGGGCTGTATGCAGATTAAACCAAGCACTATGTTACGAGCCGAGTGTTGAGAATGAGGAGTCGGTTGTTTGAGTTGTTTTGTTGTTGGCCAGTTCATTGTCTGGTTATTACAATACAAGTGTTTGATTTTTAGACAGGAGATCAATCTCATTTACATTGAGGTGTAATATGACGCAATGCGATGCAATGTACGAAATGTACCAATGTAACACTTTTTCAGACAAAAAGTTTGTTTCATTTCACCATTTTTCAAGTATATAGCTTTGGAGAAAACAAAACCTGCCTGCGGCAGTACAAGGTACTCAAGCTACCAGCAAAAAAAGAAAAGTACAAACAAAAGAAGAAAAGCAACAAAAGTCTGGATCAGCATCGATCATTTTAGGCCTACGGGTCTGTCCTCGTCCTCTTCCTGGACGAAGGTCCAGGAGCATTGTCATCAGCACCGTCATCTGAGCCCAAGCCATCTCCGGTCTCCTCCTCGGATGACTTTACCTTCGTCTCTGCCTCGGCCTCCGACTCATCATCATCGGGAACTGGTACCCGTGAGCTACTCCCAACATGAGTGCGCCCCGCTTTGGTGCGGGGATATACTCTGCCATCTCGGACAGGAACAGAAGGCCCAGCTGGAGCACCTCTTGCAGTAGGAATCTGGAATGGAGGCTGAAAAGCACAAATGGTAAATGCATCAGTATGCTACGCAAAGTAGGGTATGAATGCTGAATACAATGTGTGAGTACAGTGTATGACTGTCGTGAGCAATGTATCAGTACAAAATGTAGTGTATGAGTATAGTGTATGAATGCTGTGAACAGTGTGTCGGTACAAAATGCAGTGACCGAGTGCAGTGAATGAATGCCGTGAGTAATGCTGTGAACAGTCTGTGGGCTACAGTGTATCAGATGCCGTGAGGGCCGTGTATCGAGTGTTGTGTTGACAGTGCGATGCATCAGATTATGTGAAACAGTTTATGTATGGTTTGAGACTGTGGTCAAAAGAACATACCGGAATACTGTAAATGGCCAGCAGGTCGAGGCTCCGCTGGAGCATCCCCATCACAGAGGCGGTCAGCTCCAGGGACTGACGAGTGTACTCGGAGGAAGCCTGCAAAAGTGTTAGAAACATCAGTATTCTGCGAAACATCAAATGAAATGGAATGACAATGCAAGATGCAAAATGCAATAGTACATACCGGGGGCAAGTCGTAGAACCCGACTAACTCGTGATCAGCCGGAGAGGGAGCGAAGGGGATCTGATAGGTCTCCCCACCCTGCCCTCAGCATGTCATCATCGTGGGTAGTGCTTGCCAACTAGCCCCCCGTCCTCTCCGGGCCCGACTCCTGCCACGGACCCGAGCCACCCTCGACGCTCCTGCTCCCGCTCCTACCCTAACCGCCGGCGCCGCAGGCCTCCCTCTCTCAGCTTGGCGACCACTGCTTAGAGGCCGCATGATATAGGACTGGACGTACTCTGTGTAGTCGCCCTCGCCCCTGAAGCCCTTCGCATCCCAGCTGATCGTGTAATCAACCATCTCCTCCAGGGTGTACCTCTCTGTGTCCCTCATGTGGGTAGGAGGCGGACCTGGAACTATCTGCTCTGGTAAGCCTAAGGTTTAGCGCAAGAAGCGCTCACCTAGGTACCAAGCCCGACAGACCGGGCCCTCTAACAGAAGCCTGAACCGGGCAGACTCCTCAGCACCGGCAAACCACTCCCGAACCGTAGCTGGCAATGGAGCCCAGGGCTGCCAGGTGATCTGAAAATGATATGCAGTCAGTTATCTACTGTTATTGAAAATACAGTGCAAAGCGAAACTTGAAATAAAATCTAAAGTTAAAAATACCTCGGCGGCGGTAATGGTATCGAAGTAGCGGCGGAAGAATATGAACGTCTCCCGGGGTCTCCGCACGCATCTCACATCGAAGCGTCGAGAAAATGGAACGCCGAGGGAAGTCTCCTCGTCGGGCACTGGCGCAAGCCTCGGGAAGTAGTCGTAGACCCACAACTGCAGAGCAAATATCAGTATGCTTATCAGATAAAGTAGAATGCAGAATGAAGCAGAAATCACAGAACCGTGTATCGTGCAGTGTATTGTGCAGAATGTACAGTGTGTGCAGTGTACAGCCAGTGTAAAGCAGATTATATATGTACCATGGGTGCAGTATATAGTCAACGTGAAGCAAACCGCAGTGTGTGCAGTGTACAGAGTACGCGAAATGTAAAATAGAAATGTAAAAGAGGAAGAAAATGTACCTCCCAAGCCCGCTAGTAGCCTCCGAGCAACTGCCCGCTGCACCGGGAGGATGAGCTCATATATCCATAGAGTGTGGCCAAGGCTGTCCCACCCCAGTCATAGCACAGGATCCGTGTGACGTCCACTAAAGCGCTCAGCAGACAGAGAGGCACGGTGTTCGCCCGGTTGGCGAAGATGGTCATCCCCAATAAGAACATGAGGAAGCCGCGTGCATACTGCTCTGCCTCCTCCTGAGCCATCGGTGCCTCCTCAGCTAAAGCTGGCTGAATCCATAAGTGGTCCTCGAACCATGAGTATCTGACGAAGCCTGGACGAGCAAGAGGTGGTAGGTCTCCAAGCAAGTACATCTGAGCGGCCTCTCACTCGTCTATGTCTGTGTTAAAGGGGATCGGATCACCCTCTACCCCGATGCCGGTGACCATCGAGAAGTCATAGAGAGTCATCGTCATGTCTTCCGTAGCAGAGAAGTGGAAGGATTCGGTGGTGTCCCACCACCTCTCCACCAGAGCGGCAAGAAGAGGCCTGCTCGCAGTAAGGCGTGAGAGTCCCCTGCATAAGGCACCGAAGCCGGCCTGGTCGACAATGTGACGGACTGCGTCCGGTAGCTCCATGTACCATCCGCGGGTAGTAACATTCTCATACCCCCGGAAGGCATGGGAATCCCCCTGTATTCAAAAGCAAACAGTTGCGAGGCAATATTCAATATACAGTTTTGAAGAGCATTCAGAATTGGTAACAATACAGCGTGTGCGTACGTGTTCAGATTCGAACAGACATTGGGTGCCGGTGTGCTCGCAGTAAACTACAGTGTATGATGTGTCAGGGTGTTTGAGTGGTTCAGGGCAAATACAGTGTGTGTGCGCGTGTTTCAATTCAAACAGATATCGAATGCAGGTGTGTTCATAGTCAACTATAGACAGTTAAAGGCAGAATCGACTATGGCAGTTAGGTATTCTACTTTGCAGAAAATGAAACGGGGAAGAATATACCTCGGAAGTGCCGTATGAAAGGTGCGTCTCTGGCTCGCGCAGAAGCAACTATGGTGGCACCCTCCTGTCAAAACTCCTAACTGGCGAAGTCCGTCAGGAGGCAGCACATGAATCGCCGATCTGTAGGCCGTCGGATCGAACGGCCTGATGTGAAGCGGCAAGAGCTCGGCTTCTGGGTCCATATCTATCTCTGGGGGAGCCCCACCGCCTGGATGTCGTCTGCCATCTTGAGAATGGTGCGAAAATGGCCGAAAGAGTGAAAACCAGGCAAGAATATGGAAAGTCAACCGAAAAGTCAACCCCGGGAGGGTGAAAAATGGCCGGAAAGATTGAAGTCCGAAAAGGGCACAGAAATCGAGGTAAACTCAAAGGAAACAAACCCCGAGTGGTGAAAATCGAGAAAAAGACGCCGAAACAAAGTTTTGTTCGGTTCAAAATATTTGAAACGCGAAGGTATTCGCGAATCGAACATCGAAACGGGCCCTAAAATCCAGGAAAATGGTGGATCGAAGTAAAGAAAATAGCCAAGAGAGAAGGAGGAGGAAATTTCGAGCAAGAGGGAAGTGAAAATATAGGGCTAGAAGCCCTATATTTAAAGACCTGTGCCGATTTGACCAAACTGCCCTGATTCAGGCATGTTTGGCCAGTCGGCCACATTGTTGGCCGGTTGGCCAAATAGATGGCCGGTGGACTTTTTTGGTGGCCGGTGGATGGCCGGTGACCTCCCCCTATGGCCGGTAAACCTCCTACACCTTTGTTTGTGTCTTTGATGTGGTTTGGGGTCTCCATTGCTCAACACAGTGCAAGAGAGTGCATTTTTGAAGCTCAACCGGACTCCGTTTTGACCTCGGACCGTGTTTTCTATGCGTAGCACTCGAATGCGTGCAAGGGTGTGTCCTTTTTGTATCCTTTTTGTATCTTGCAAACATTTGGAAACTACTTTAAATGCATTGCATCATTATGCTTGCATACACGCATTGTCATGCGCACGCCGACTTGCATTGTTATGCATCTCCAGGCGATCTGGTGAGACCTTAAATACGCTCGGTCTAGGAAACCTTAAATCCTCTGAAGGTGCAAGACCTTTGGTGTTTGTCGTTCCCGAACGACTCTTGGCGGGTTTTGTCCTAGGTTGCATTGTCATACATCCCTCGCTCGCATTGTTATGCGCCGCTCATATGCATTGTCATGCATTTCAAAAGACATGCATTGTCGCGCGTTCAATTTCATGCATTATCATGCACATTTCATTTGCATTTCAAAAAAAAAAAAAAAACAAACAAACAAACAAAAACAAAAAAAACAGACATGCATTGTCATGCATTCACTGTAAATAGTGCATATGTCATGCATCACTGTAAATATTGCATTTACATACATTCCATTGCATATTGTATATATTGCATTGTAGCTCGCATGCATTCACTGTATCACATCCATCTACGGCTTGCGCCTTTCCATGTTGAGCTTGGTCTGGTATGTACCCGTGCTTTTCACATTGAAGCACGGTTATGATATTATGTGTACGCACCTAGTGTTGTGGGTGACGGCACCGTTTCGGTGTTAAACGTGATCTGTATGTGTCCATGCCTTTCCTAGGTGAGATACGGTTTGGCCGCGTGCCTTATCCATTGTAAATATTACATTCCATTGCATATTGTATATATTGCATTGTAGCTTGCATGCATTTATTGCATCACCTCCATTTACGGCTTGCGCCTTTCCATGTTGAGCTTGGTCTGGTATGTGCCCGTACTCTTCGCGTTGAAGCACGGTTATGATATTATGTGTATGCACCTAGTGTTGAGGGTGACGGCACCGTTTCCGTGTTAAACGTGGTCTGTATGTGTCCATGCTTGCATCCATTGCATTTTAGCTAGTAAATATTGCATTGTACATAGCTTGCATTGTCATGCATTTTTCCTTACATGCATTGTAGTGCATTCTTCCTTACTTTACATTGTCATGCATCTCATTATAAATATTACATTCCATTGCATATTGTATATATTGCATTGTAGCTTGCATGCATTCACTGCATCACCTCCATCTATGGCTTACGCCTTCCCATGTTGAGCTTGGTCTGGTATGTACCCATACTTTTCACGTCGAAGCACAGTTCTGATATTATGTGTACGCACCTAGTGTTGAGGGTGACGACACTGTTTCTGTGTTAAACATGGTTTGTTTGTGTCCATGCCTTTCCTAGGCAAGATATGTTCTGGTTGCGCGCCATATCCATTTCATTGATTACATTGTAGTGTAGTGTTTTGCATCCAGCATTTAGGATCACGATCTCTCCTGAGCAGAACATGCCTCATTTATATCATCCCACCCAATTACTTATATCTTGTGTTCCGTCTACACACTCATAGTTCTGCATGTGTACGCGCCTATTCCACTGCTGGTATTGTGGTTTGAGGGTGTCGGCACCTTTTCTATGGTAGACGGACTTTACATCTCCATCATCTTTATGATATTTGTGTGGTTTTGAACTGCTTATGGTTTAATCATGTTTCAATTGCATTGCATATCATTTGCATTGCTTATACATAGTTTTGTATATATTGCATTATAATTTTGCATCCATTACGCATTGTTATGTGTTGTCACACATAGGTTGCATTGTCATGCACTCCTTCACTTGCGTTGTTACGCAGCTTAGATTGCATTGTTATGCATGTTGCTAACGATATCGTACCTGTTAAGTTTTCTTTCTCTTTCAGGTGCGATATTGTATGTACAGTTCATTTGAAGCTGGTGCAACCAGACGAGCCGCACAGGTAATGTATTCTCCGTGTGAGACGTATCGAGAATTGAATAATTCTCTTACATCCTTTCTGCATTGTAATGTAGCTGGGTTCGTGCTTAAAACTGTTGCATGTTATGCCTCGTTACAGCTTTCTTTGCATGATCATGAGTTATGTTCAGCTTCTTGCATTGTCAGTTGCATTTTGCCCCCGCCTTCCGGGGCATATCTTTATTGTCTTGCATGTTTGTCTAAGTCTTTGGCCTTGTCAAAAATGGGTCATCTCTGGGTTTTGACATTCACTCCTGTCATTGTTATGACTTTCGAGTTCTGTCAAAGAGGGGCAACTGTAGACACCCCATTTTTGACCATCCTCAAGACTTGGACGTCACCGTTTGAACACTCGGTGATCATCCATGTTCGTGTTCATCTTGAGTTCTCGGAGGTCTCGGCCATGCGCCTTGCCTCAAGACCTTTCGACTTGCCTGTTTTGTGTTTGGTTTTGCACCAAACACTTGTGTTTTGCTTTTGAGGAGCAGGGAATGGCTTGTTGGCCATCCCCACATCTCACCGGCCATGGCTTGAGGCCACCGGCCATTGTTTTGTTGCCATTGGCCAAATGTTTGGTCGGTCGACACTCTGTTTGGTCGGTCAGCCATTTATTTGGTCAATTTGGCATTTTTGGCTGGCCAACCACTATGTATCTACTTTTGGCAGATATTTTGTGCCAGCTGTGCTAGCTGGCACCCATTTTGCACCCCCTTCAAACACGTGTATGGAGGGATTTCATTCTTGCTTAGCTTATTTTGTAAGCTTTGCAAAAGTGATCCTCTATAAAGGGAGACCTTCTCCTCCCTCCTCAAGGGTTCCAGAAGTTCAAGAGAGAGCTCTGAGATTAGGGCTTGCATAGTGTATCTATCTATCTCTATATCTCCCTCTCCGTTTGCCTTTGTGTGTGTTTGTTCTTATTTTTGTGTACAAACACCTAGTTCTACACCTTACCTTGGTTGCTGAGGAGCCAATAGGTTGGTCTTGAAGTTTTGGAGCTGGTTTGGACCTAAGGAAGCAACTGGAGTGCTCTTCTTGAAGAAAGTCTTCAAGGGTAAGAACTTTGCCCCTTTATTCCCCATTTTTGCATAGTCTTTTAACCTACCTTGCATCTGTTTTTAGACTTTGTGTATAACTAATAAAAGTCTTGTTTTTGAGTGCTCTAAATAGTTGTTTAAGGTCACTTTGTTGTTTGGGATTGTTTGTCCCCTCTTAGGCCTTGTTTGGTACCCATTTTGTGTATTTTTGGTGAGCTCCGAGACCACCTTGTTTGGGCCTCCTTACCACTGATGATGCTTTAAGGTCCTAAGAAGGAGAGGGCCATCCCCTCTCCTTGTTGCCTTCAATGTTGGCCATTTTAGCCTCATGTGTGAGCATCTTGTTTAAGTGCATATTGGCCATGTCTTAAGTGTTATTTGTGCTTATTTTGCCATGATATAGCACTGTTTTTAATTGGTTTAGACACACCATGCATACTTAGCATACTTGTCTTGTAATGCCATGAATTGCCTTAACATGTGCCTAGCATTTAGACCACCATGCTTACTTGTTTTGGCCTAGCTTTGTGAAGCTTTTATGCATGTTTTAGTGTGCCCAAGGTCTATTTTTGGTTGCTCGGGTCATCCATGCTTTGCTTTGTATAGCTACCATGTAATCCCCCTTGTGAGCCTTGAGTGTTGACCCCTCTACCATACTTTACTTGCTTGTTTCAGTGGTTTGGCACCACTTATAGCATCATTTCAGTCCTTGTGGTATGCTTGTATGCTTGCATTTGATGCCCCTTTAATGCTTTAAAAGGCTTGTGTCTTATGCTCCATGTTTGGACCTTTATGTATGCTTCCATGTTTAGACCATTTAGATGCCATCTAGGTGCGTCTTTGGTCTTGTTTAGACCTGCATTGGACCTGTTTTAGGTCCTCCTGGCCCTTTGGGGCTTGCTTCATATAGCTTTGGTTTAAGCCCCCTTGAGTCTTGGACATTGTTGCATGCTTGGCTTGTCTTGTTTACTTGGTTTGGCACCTTTATAACATGATTTTCAAAGCTTAGTATGCATGACATATGTCCATGTTTGTCCCTTTTAAGTGTGCTTAAAAGTTGCTCTTTGATGCTTAAGTTTTGAACCATGAATGGGAGCATGTTTGTGTGTATTTTGGCCTACTGACTGTTAAGCACCGAAAGTGGCATGCAGACGACAGTGTCCCTCTAGAGAGAGGAAACAAGGTGTGTGCCAAAAACCAGAGCGAACGGAGAAAGTTAAGCGGTCCCGAACTGAGGCGCACGGCCGACGACTCCGAAAATCAGGAACTGGTCTCCAAACGGGAAAAGTGGCCTATGACCACGAGGAGTAGCCTACGGCCATTGAGAGATGGTCTACGAGACCTCTCCCTCCCTTCGGGAAGGAAATCCCTCCATACACGTGTATGGAGGGAAGCAGAGTTGGTGCCAGCTATCACAGCTGGCACAAAATATCTACATAAAGTAGATGAACAGTAGTCGGCTACTCAAAATTGCCATTTTGACAAAATTTAGTGTCGACCGGCAACAAATAGTGCCGACCGGCAAAATAGATTGCCGACGGCAACAAAACACAGCCGGTGGCCTGTGGCCATGGCCGGTGGTGTGGGGGGATGCCTCACAAGGCATCCCCTCCCCCTCCAAGGCAAAACACAAGTGTTTGGTGCAAAACCAGATACTAAACGGTCGAGTTCGGAGATCCTAAGGCAAGGCGCGTAGCCGAGACCTTCGAGAACTCCAAACGAACACAAACAAGGATGATCACCGGGTGTTCAAACGGTGACGTCCAAGTCTTAAGGACGGTCAAAAATGGGGTGTCTACACCAAGATGAGAGATGAACTCTGGAATGGTTTGGACACAATTGCACAAAATCTTCAAGAACCATGGCTAGTAGCAAGGGATTTTAATGATTACTCAAGCTCAATAGAAAAAAGGAGCTTCTCAGTTAATCAAAGCCAAAGCTCAAACCAAAGCCAAAGAAGGAGTCAGAAATTCACTGATAGTGTTAACAACTGCAATCTTATGGACCTAGGATGTGTTGGTCCTAGGCTCACTTGGACTAACAACAGGAAATGGTGGGCCAATACTATGGTGAGATTGGATAGGGCCCTCTATAACACAGAATAGAGAACTCTATTTCCAGAGGGGTATGTTCGAAACTTGCCTCACATATATTCGGATCATTCTCCCCTCATAGTACACACACAAGGTACGCAACATTATAACCCTTCGCACAATTCTTTTAAATTCCAAGCTGATTGGATAACTCATGAGGGATTCCGTACTTTGGTTGAAAATAACTGGCCTATTCATAATCAACATAACTTGTTGAGAAATTTGGATTGCGTGACAATTGCAACTATGGATTGGAACAAAAATGTTTTCTAACTTGAATATATGCTATCTGTGACATTTCACATGTCATCCATCGATTAGCCGAGCCTATTCTAGTGACATTTTGTATGCGATGCACTAGCCACTTTAACATGAACTAAGATCATGCATGATTACTAACTAGTTTCTTGTTTTGGCTTGGAGTACACTATGAGTGTTTTTATGCTTTAGCATCTCGCATGAGTGTGATGTTAAACATGACAGCATGCTTACCATGTGGCTATATGCTTATGTGATATAAACTGCCTGAATGCCTGTGGGTGAAGGTTGGATTGTTTGAGTTGGAACAACTCATTGAATCCGTGTTTTAGCCTACTTGCGAGTAACAAATTTCAAATTGTTTTTCAACCAAACGGATATGCTATACTTTGTTCCAAATTAGACGATCTAGTCTATACTTTTGTGTTGTGCGCATCACATAGTAAGATTAGGCTAATAACTGGAATAAGAACACATAACGTTTTCAAAACTAGATGTCATGGTTAGTAGAGGCCGATCTTCGGATCGGGCGAGCGGGGTGCTCATAGCTGACCTTCCCCAATCGTACCCAAGTTCCCAAGCCGAGGCAACTTTGGTGATGACGGACACGTGGCCTTAGGCAACGAGTTAGGATTTTCTAAATTCCCCCAAAACAAAATATTTAGGTGGCGACTCTGTATCTGGCAAAACAGTCCATGTTTGGCACTTCTTTCTAAAAAATCTGTTTTCCAAAACGATTTGCCGGATTTAGACTCTTTGGTGATTTATCAATCTTACATTGCACATTGTGAGATCAGATTAAGAACCGACACACAAATCGAGTCCGAACTGTAGCATGGGGCCTAAGGGAGCGTCTACACTCATGCGTGTAATAAAACTCTTGGAGTTCTTGATCTAATGAAGCAATGACCTCGGCTGGTAGGAATATCTCGGCTAAATAACTTGAACAAACTAGTTTATTGGCTCTAGAGCCAGCTTAGCCGACGTGCTAGACGGTTTGCAGAGATAGGTTCTATCACCTCAGGATGCCGAGGTAATAGAACCTAGGGAGCAGTTGTGGGGACATATTTTTCGAGTACCAACACGTGACCAAAATGACGCCGAAGTGTCAACCGAGGTACCACGTTTCCTACTCATGATGTCGAGGTGATCTCGGATAGTCCGAGGTTATCTCCGAAGATATCGGAATCCGGGATAAGCGGATAAGGGACAATAGTCCTAGAATGAGAAAATACTACAGTTTGGATAAAGATAAGACTCTTAGAGAGTTTTATCCCAATCATACTAGGAGTCCAAGATTAGCAGTAATCAGAGTTCATTGGGACTAGGCTTGTGTTGGCTATAAAAGAGAGGCACCCTCATGGGTCTAAGGTACGTTTTTTGTATTCCGAATAGTGAGTTAAGCAATTTTGCTGTCTCTGAGAGATAACTGACTTGATCGTCGGAGTGCCCCTGGGTGGACAAACCACCACTGGAAACTCTTCTTTTTGTTGACAGATCGTCCGGGCTTAATCTATTCTGTTAGTGCTCTCCAGTTGAACACTAGTTTGGCAGTGTGGTCAGAAATTCACTCACACATTAACTATTCTGCTATACAACAATAAAATTATTAGAATTATTAATTGAAATATATTTTTAATATCATTAAAAATTATTAATTGACTTAATGAATTTCATTTATGAGAAAATCACTCAAAAATCCTATTTATAACCTGGTATCCCATTAAGTCATGTTTTATTCTTTTTAACCAATAGCCTTCTATTTGCACACATGTTCAATTCACACCACTATCTCAATTTTTTTTAATTAGCATTATATCATTCAATTAAGGGTAAATTATACTTACACCCCCTGAAATTTTAGTTTAATATATATCACCCCTTGACGTTTAGAAAATTACACTAACCCCCCTGTCATTGTAATTATTTAAACGGAATGAAGACATTGAACTCGTGTATTATCTCTTTGTTTACTTTGCTTTATTTTCTCTTTTTTTTTCCCTTTCATTTACTTTTTTTTTTTAATGTAATTTCCTCTATTTTTTTACTAGGAGTTGTTACCTTTTATATAAGCAGAGAGTTTGTAAAATGAGACTATTAACCACATGGATAGAAATGTAATTTCTAAAACGTCAGGGGATGGATAATAATTAGACCAAACCTCAAGAGGTGTCAATGTAATTTACCATTCACCCTTCAATTAAATTACTTTCTCAATTTTTTTAGTTACCATTATATTATTGAATTAAATTACTTACACATCTTTACCTCCATATCAACTCAAAACCATTGACTGCTATCTCCAACCAACCCTACCACCATCGGCTGCCACCTTCTCCAACCCCACCACCGTCGGTTGCCACCCATCCTGCTTAGTTTCACTGCCTCCCATCTCAGGAGCCATCTCCCCTCTACAACAACTCTGTAGTGCCCCCTCATTCGCAACCTCCATCTTCTTTTCTCTCTCTCTCTCTCTCTCTCTCTCTCTCTCTGCTAGTTCGATTATCGATCAATCTCAGTCGATTATAAGGGTTAGGAGTGGCAGTTCTCAAGGCTGCAATGATGGTGGAGAGTGGTTATGGGGGTGTTGGAGTGGAGTGGTGTTGAGGTAAAGAATGGTTGAAGGAATCTAGGGGAGGGACGGCAATAGTCGGAATGGGCTGTGGGGGGACGGATGAAAGCGGGGTAAGTTGCCAGAATTAGCAATGGCGAGGAAGGGTACCACTAGAGTTGGTGGTGGCTGAGTTGGGGATGGGTAGGATTAGGGTTAAGGTTAGAGTATTTTGACCATAAGGGTTGTGTATTAAGAAAATAATAAAAAATGAAAATGGTGCTGATGTGTGAATTGAGGTATTGAAGTAAACTATGTTGTGTACATAGAAACTCTCCCAATAAGGCCTTATTTTCAAAATTATTTTATTTGTATGACTGTTTTACCCTTGTAAAAAGGTGAAGAACTAAAAAGTATCAATTCATTAAGGGTGTGTTTGATTGGACGAACTGGATAAGAAGGGATTAGAATTCATCAGACTTGAGTCCTGGGACTGTGAATCCCACAGATTATTTGGTTGGATTGGATATGTATCATGTGTTTGTTTTTTCATGGGATTACATGTCTGGAAATGACTATTTTTAGTGAATCCAACGTTTGGTTGGATGGACTGGATAGAATAAATGAACAAAAAATTATTTTATCATTTTTTAATTATTTACTAAGTAATAGCAATATTAAACATTTCTTTAATATTTTAATTATTTTTAGCTAGATTAAATAAATAAAATATCAATAAAAATATATATTATTTTTTTAATTAAAATTTTAAATAATTTTTTTTAAAAAAATAATAATAATTAAACAATGAAATTAAATAAAACATCTATTAACATTTAAATAATGCAATAAAATAAAATATAAACAAAATTTTAAAATAAAACATCAATAAAATATCTATAGAAAATTATTTTAAAAAATTAAATAAATAAAACATCAATAAAAAGTTAAATAAAATTATTTTATTTTTGAATTGAGACATTTAAATTTTATTGAATTTTACTAAATATAATATATAATTAAATAGTAAAGGGTCAAAATTGTCATTTTATCACCTAATCTGAACAGCATATAGTACCCCCAAAACTGTCCCACACCCCCCCTGGATAGTATAATCCCCCATATGAGGGATAAGGAGTCTGGCCGGACTCCATGTCCGGCGCACTAAAAAACAAACAAACAATGGAATACTCATTCCTTCGGATAAGCAATCCGAATAGTGAATAGTCTCCCCTCTAATCCCCCTAATCAAACACAACCTAAGTGTTAATAAAATTTATTAAGTGTTTCAAATGTATCACATGATAATATTATCTACTAATTACCGTAAATTATACCTCAACACAAAATTGGGGGCCTATCCATTAATCACAGCTCTTGACAATGCCCAGGAGCACTAGCGATAACATCTTCTAACTCATTATTTTTATTTTGTTGTTTAAAAACTTAAAAATTTCGTAACTTTTATTATACACATTTATTTTTAATAAAATTTATATTTTTGAAGTTTACACAATGAGATCTTTTAAACAAGATTAATATTGAATATAAAATTTTATAAAAATAAAATATTATTTTTTAGCTGTACAAAATTCGACAATTTCTTAATTTGTGAAATATCTAGTAAAATTGAGAAATTTCTCTTCTTTTTTTTTTCAGTGTTAAACTAAGAATATTAATAATTTTTTCAATTTTAAAATTGAGAAATTTTCAATTTTTCACAACAATGTTCCATCATCATACTCCTTTATAGACATAAATTTTTCAATTTTACACACACACACACAAAAAAAAAAAATCAATTTTTTATAGTTTTAAAATTGATGTTTTAAAATCAAAATAAATGTCATATCATCATGCTTTTTTTATAGACAATCACAAATGATAAACAAGTATTGTTTGAAAGGTAACTATTAAAAATTTATTGAGACTTGAAGGCCTAAAAAATTATCGACAATGCTACGTAGCTCAAATTTTGTAGCTCAAAAGTGACTCAAATGGCCAAAATGATGTCGTTTTGAGTACAAAACAACATAAAAATCGTTTTGGCCATTTGAGCCACAAAATTTGAGTTACGAGACATTTTTCAAAAACTATAGTTAAGACTTAATGGAATATAAGTTCATAAAATGTGACTTGTGTGTAAATGCATATTCTTTTATTAATAAAAAAAGAATCATTTGTTATGTGATTTGGAATTTGAAGAGAGAGAGAGAATGAAATATTGAAAATACATAAGAAATTCGTATTTTAATTAGAGAATATAATTTGTAATTTATCCAAAAATAAAATGGTATAACTATGATAGTTTTGAAATGCCCAAAAAGTTTTTATTTTTAGGAAAAAAATAATTTATAAAAATTTTAAAATATTTTTTTGATATTTAATTTTGGGGGATTTATTAGGAAATCTTTTTTTAAGTACTTGTATCATAATTAGTCCATATCATATTTTTGTATTTCTAATAAGTCCTATATTTGGATATTTGATCCACCAAATCATAATTATCATATTTAACGTTTTATGAACAATTTTATCCTTATAAATATTTTTTGAGCAATTTAGTGATATAAACATTCATATTTTACAGTGTGAATGTTCACATCATGGAATATTCACACTGTTAATGTGAATATTATTATTAGAAGTATTTTGGTAACTATATCACCCATATAACTTATTGGAATATAAAAAAATAATTTGAACTAGGTGAAACATAAGTAAGTTTAGAAAGATTTATGAATAAATGTCCATTTGATTTGTTCAAACTAGTTTTTATTTTATTTTATTTTTAAATTGATTTTTTTTTCCCGGAAGAGAATGAAACCAAACAAGCCCCTTATTTTCCAACAAAGTAAAGCATGTATCTATTTGTTTGTCTATACTTACTATATATTAGCGGATGATATATGTGATATATGTAATTTAAATAAATAAGAATAAAAAAATTAATATTCTAATATATATATATATGTATATATATATGTAAGAGCACGAAATAATTCTTCTCGTATGATCCTGCTGATCAAGCTTGCGCTCCTCGAAATGTCGTCGCTTTACCACTTGAAAACACAAACGTGAGCTAACCGGCGGGTGTGTGCCGGAAACCCCTCTGATGCCTAAGTCAGCACAATAGACAATAGACACAAAAGCTTTGTAAATTCAAGAATCAAAATCGTGTTACCTCTCGTTAGGTGATATTATGAGCTTTTATAAGTTTCGCATGGCACAATCCTAGTAGGACTCTTATTCCTCCATGTAGAGTCCTCCTAGGAATCACACTCCTGAAAGATAATGCTTATCATTCAACACCCCCTCACTGCTTAAACCAAGTGAGATGGTTTTACCTCGGTAGTATAACAAAACGACCAAACTATCATAGCTACGCTAAACTGGCTAAAATGACCGAGCTTTAACTAGCTCGATTCTTCCCTTCATTGCGTGTACATCGGCTTCTCCTGCTGAGACCGTGCTAACCATAACGAGCTTGGACCGAGCTAATCTGTAGCAAGGTCATGAGAAAAGCTCAAAATACCTTGGCTTAGAAGGGTATGGCCGAGCTAACTGCTATCACTCTGACAGTGGTGACCGAGCTAACTATAAGACTCTTTTGGACCGGGCTAACCTACAAGGCCCATTTACTCAGCCCATCTTACTGTGGCCCATAGAACGGCCCATTACCCAGCTCGGCCCAATTTATTTATAAATTACCCTCTCAATTGCCCCTTAATTTCATCTGTGCAGCATGATTGTGATTACCAGTTCCCAGCTGAGCTAAAACCTCTTGCCTTTCAACCGAGCTAAAATGCTGCGAGGCTGCCGATTGGTACGGTTACAAAACGTCTCTTCAGTCGTACTATAACTGAATCGCTTCCCATTCCATGGCCACATGGCCAACTGTCATTGGCCCAACGTAGCTGTCACACGGTCTTCGTACTTCGTGTATTTTGAACAGTCCCGCCCAAACTTGAGCTCTTTACCAAAAGAAAAATCTCATTTTCAAACCAACAAACCACTATTCATCTTTTTTCTCTCTTTCTACCTTCTGAGCCTCCGTTGTTCTTCAACGTGCAACTGCAAAGCTCGTGTTTTTCTTCTGGTGCCATTTTCATCTCTAGTTCCTTCCTCTTTGGACTAGTATTTTGCTCAGATCTGTTTCCTTTTCGTTGATTTTGTACTTGCTTTGTAATACATAGCATGCTTATTCGTATGTTTTTCAAAATACATACCATTTTTGCTTTCATTTTTCTGGAAAAAACTCATGTAATAGGACGACTATATTCACGAACAATCTAGAAAACGACACCTTTGATCCAAAATCACACTCCAACCGAACTAGGATATTGTTTGTATTTAGGTGCAAGCCTAGTCTGACTGGATAACCCTTCTGCAACCGGGATAAAACTTCATACCGTACTTGTAATTTCAATAGGTCAGCACCTTCTGCCTCACTTTAGCCAAGCTAGTGAACTGTTTTAGGTTTGCCCCACACTGCACTAGAAAGCCTCAACTACCGACCGGGCTATAACTTGGGGCTAAACCAGCTCCCTGACTTAGTCAAAACCGAACTAAGAATGTTGTACCATAAGCTACAACCGGGCTACGAACTTTTCATTACTAAACCGGGCTAAAGTCCCTCGCTCAAACCGAGCTAAGAATGAACAGTATACCATGTAGCCAAGCTAAGACAACATTTATTTTTCCTTTTTTGCTTTTAACACGGTCCAACAATCTGTGCTTAACACCTTTCTTCTTCACTTTGCAGACTGACTTAGGTTGGCCAGGCACACCATTGTACACTCAACCGAGATACCGAAGGTCATTTCATCGCCGAGCTAATTAATACATAACTTAAGGCCATATGGGGAAGTATCGATTTTTAGTGAACTCTCCAGGGGCCATAGCTGAGTTCCAAAAGGATTACCAAATTCCGGACGATGTCCACCTCTCATTACCTGAACTAGATACCATTCCATGGAGAAAATTGGGCTTCGTCCCTTTCAACGTTGTTTCCATCATAGAGGCCGG
Organism: Camellia sinensis; assembly: GCF_004153795.1. Lineage (NCBI taxonomy): Eukaryota > Viridiplantae > Streptophyta > Magnoliopsida > Ericales > Theaceae > Camellia > Camellia sinensis. Next base: position 1,199,320 of record NW_021026823.1, on the reverse strand, counting down.
TCTTCGCTTTCCTATTCAGCCTCTTCTCTGTGAATTCCTCAGACAAACAAATCTCTGCCCTACCCAGCTTTCATCAAACTCATACCGAATAATTAATGGCATCGTCGAGCTAAACCGCTGGCTTGGCCTTAATCTCGGTTTAGTCGAGCTATTTCACCAGTATTCACTTGGCCAAAATGAAGACGCCTGGGTCTATTATTTAACAATAAGAAGACGCCGAGAAAAAATAATAAAGAAAACCCCAGACAAAGATGTAAACGATGATAATTTTTTCTAGGTCTCTGGTAACTTTGAAGACCAGGAGGCCCAGATCCCGGGCAACCGAATAAACTGGAACAAGGGCGTAGCCGGTATGAATACCTCGGCTCAATTTCATGCTTTTCTTTACTTCGTTGTTTTAATTTTCAACTGTACTAACCATTTGTCTTCTTTCTTTATGCAGATTTAAACTTCCTAAAGTCGCAGTACAGTTACCCCAACCTTAATGCCTTCCGTGCCGCACTAAGATATCCTGATAGAAATTGGGCTGATCTACTCAATTTCGAACCGACCTACAGGTACAGCAGCAGGCGAAAGACCAGAGTGACAGACTTCCTGTTGAAGCCTTCGCCAGAACCAGATCCAACCTTGCCTCAAATCAACCTGATTCCTTTAACTGCAGAGCAAAAGATGGCGAAGAAAAGAGTAGTGAGGGCCCTAATCACCGAGACAAACCAGCCCGAGGTACCACAAATCGGTCAGACTCAGGAGACCATGGTAGGCCTACCATCCCATCAGCCATCATCATCCTGCTCAAGCAAGCATGCTCGGACTTCCTTAACCGAGCCACGCCTTGTCGACGAAGATGACACCATCCTTTCTCAATCCACACCACCAAGCCCACAACCGAAGCGTTCTGACCGAGCTAGCTCCTCCAAGTGGGTGCCTAAGGTCACATTCAAGAACCGTACTATCACTAACTCTGACTCAGTGGTCGCGGAAAAAGACCATTTGTTGGCCTTTAATCTGGCCAAGAGCGTCTGCCTTCCAGCCGATATGGATCACCATGATCATCTAACCGAGCTGAAGGCCATTCGCTCGGCTACAAAATCAATGGTGTTGGTAAGTTCTCATTTTCCTTTTCCAAATTTCAACATCTTTTCGCTCGGTTCATCTCAAAATTGTTTCTCTCTTCTTGTAGGCCTTGCAAAAAAACCACGTCGCTCACAAGCGCGTGTTGAAGCTTCAAAAAACCACAAGGCAAGCCATGACAGAGGCCAATACCAAATCGGCCGAGCTGGACAAGGCAAAGAAGCAAATGGCCGAGCTACAGACCGAGGTGGTTCGTCTGACCGGTCAAGTTACCTCGGCTGATGCTGATAAGCAAAAGGCTCTGGCCGTGATAAAAGACAAATATCTACACGAGCTAGCCAAGCTCGAAGGAAAGAAGAAGGCGGAGAGTGCCGAGCTAGAGAAGAAGGTCGAGGGCCTGGAGGACCGCGGTTACAAGGAGGGGGAGGCCACTTATATCAAACAATGCGAAGCTGCTAAAGACATATTCTTCAAATGTGGGTGGAAGGCAGCCGTGGCGCAGCTCGGTCATGGCCCAGAGACCGAGGTCTTCCTCAACCCCCCTCCGCATTTCATACCGAGCTATATGGCGGAGTACGCTGCTGCCATTCAGCAAAAATTTCTGCAAGAAGGGGAGGATGAAGATCCTGTTCCTGAAGACAACACCCAGCCTGGTTGTCAGTCTACCTCTCCCACTCCAGTGGTCTCCATCCCACCTTCACCTGTTGCAACTGTTGTAGCGCCATCGACCGAGCTTAACCTAGATGTGCTTGCCACAACCGAGCTACCTCTAGGTGAAGACCGGGTTGTTTTGGACGCCGACCTGGACGACCTTTTCTCCTGATTTTTCTTTTCTTTGTCAAGCAAAAGAGTTTGTAACCAGGCTAAGGCCCCACCTTTTGTACTTCTAATCTGCACTTATCAATGAAATCTTCTTTTGTTTCAACTGTTGTTTCGGTTTACTTCCATGCTTGTATTTATTTTCCAATTGTTAGCTGAATGTAGCATAACATTTTCTGGCCAAGATACTTATTTTGGCCTTAAATTTTGGGCCTGTCTGGTCATACCTGCCAACCTCTTCAGCCTAGGTTTTCCAGCCAACCACTCTTCAGCCTAGATCCTTATCTTGGCTGAAGAGTACTAAGAGTTGGTTATTCCAGCCAACCACTCTTCAGCCTAGATCCTTATCTTGGCTGAAGAGTACTAAGAGTTGGTTATTCCAGCCAACCACTCTTCAGCCTAGATCCTTATCTTGGCTGAAGAGTACTAAGAGTTGGTTATTCCAGCCAACCACTCTTCAGCCTAGATCCTTATCTTGGCTGAAGAGTACTAAGAGTTGGTTATTCCAGCCAACCACTTTTCAGCCTAAATCTTTAACTCTGCTGAAGAGAGCTCAAAGTCGGTTATTCCTGCCAACTTAGAGCGAAGTGTTTGGTTTTTCCAGCCAAACGTTCTGCAGCCTGGATTCTTATCCTCGGCTTAGAAGAGGTGTTGGTTTTTCTAGCCAACCTCTTCAGCCCAGATCCTAATCTTGGCTGAAGAGAGCTCAAAGTCAGTTATTCCTGCCAACTTAGAGCGAAGTGTTTGGTTTTTTCAGCCAAACGTCCTGCAGCTTGGATCCTTATCCTCGGCTTAGGAGAGGTGTTGGTTTTTCCAGCCAACTTCTTCAGCCCAGATCCTTATCTTAGCTGAAGAGAGCTCCAGGTTAGTTGTTCCAGCCAACGTAGAGCGAAGTGTTTGGTTTTTCCAGCCAAACGTCTTGCAGCCTGGATCCTTATCCTCGGCTTAGGAGAGGTGTTGGTTTGTCCAGCCAACTTCTTCAGCCCAGATCCTTATCTTAGCTAAAGAAAGCTACAGGTTCGTTATTCCGGCCAACTCTGCTTACAATGCCCCTAGCTCACTAAAATAACTTTTACAGCGGACAACAATTGTGCTAAAAAGAAATTACTTGTTTTATTGAAAGAAGGAAAATTACATGTACTTAAAAGAAAAGCTAAAAATAAAATAATTTGAGATTGACAGTGTTCCATGGCCTGGGAATGGCCTTGCTATCTTCATCCTCCAAGTGGTATGCCCATTTTCTTGTTAATCCAACCACTTTGTAAGGTCCTTCCCAATTAGGTACTAATTTGCCATCCCCTGGTACCAGGGTGTTTCCCATCATTTTGCGCAGTACCCAATCTCCAATCTTGAATTGCCTCGGATGCACTGTCTTGTTGTATTTTCTGGATAACTCTTGCTGGTATGAGGCGATGTGAACCAGTGCTTTTTCTCTTGTTTCTTTTGCAAGGTCGAGCTCCAATGTTATGGCTTCTCCATTTAACTCTGGGTCAAAATTTTTGCTTTTGATGGTGGGGAGGCCAATTTGCAGTGGGATTACAGCTTCCATGCTGTAGACTAAGGAGAATGGTGTTTCGCCAGTTGATCGCCGAGGTGTGGTGCGGTAAGCCCATAAAACATGAGGAAGCTCCTCAGACCATTTTCCTTTTGCTTTCCCTAATCTTTTCTTCAATCCATCGAAGACGACTTTGTTTGACGCTTTTGCCTGGCCGTTTGCTTGGGGGTATGCTGGTGTAGAGTTGTAGAATTCTATCTTGTACTCTTCACAAAAGCCTCTGAAGATTTTTCCATTGAACTGAGTGCCGTTGTCAGATATTAGAGCCTTGGGTATGCCGAATCGAGTGATGATATTCTGTTAGACGAACTTCTTCACATCTTTCTCCTTTATTGATGCGAGTGCTTCTGCCTCCACCCACTTTGTGAAGTAGTCTGTTGCTGCAAGAAATAACTTTCTGTTGCCGGGTGCCGTTGGAAGTGGCCCTACTATGTCTAAGACCCACATTGCGAAGGGCCATGGGTTAGTTAAAGGTAGAAGCTCTCTGGTTGGCTCATGTATTTGGTGTGCGAACTTCTGACATTTCTCGCACTTCTTGACATACTTTTCTGAATCTGCTTGCATGTAAGGCCACCAATATCCCTACAAAATTGCTTTATAGGCCAATGATCTTCCTCCTTGGTGACTTTCGCATACGCCTTCGTGTATCTTGAACAAGAATGCCTCGACCTTGTTAGGATGGACACATTTCAAGTAGGGTCCTGTGAAGGATTTCTTGTACAAGGCCATTGATGGAGAGAGCCAAAATCGCTGTGACTTTGCTCTTATTTTGTTAGCCTCTTTCTTCTCTTTGGGTAAAATGCCGTCCTTTAAGAACACTATAATGGGATCCATCCATGAAAGGCCTAGTTCGACACAACATACTTCGGCTTCTTCTGGTTCTTCAACGCTTGGTCTTAGTAGGAAGTCGATCAGTAACGAATGTGGGATGGATGTGTCTGCCATTGAAGCAAAGCCTGCTAGTTCGTCTACTCTACTATTTTCTTCTCTGCCGATCTGCTCTATCCGTACTACTTCGAACTTTATGATCTCCCTTCTCACTAACTCTTGGTACTTAGCCATTCTTTCATCATTTGCCTCGTAGTCGTCTGAAATTTGGTTTACAACTAGCTGGGAGTCACTGTAAACCATTAGCTCGGTTGCCTTCATATAGAGTGCTGATTTCAAGCTTGCTAAAAGCGCTTCATACTCCGCCTCGTTGTTTGATGCTGGGAAGCCAAGGTTGACTGCCTGTTCTACTAATAGGCCATCTGGTGAGATGAGGACTATGCCAAGTCCTGCACCGTTCCTGTTAGATGCTCCATCCACAAAGAGCTTCCACATCTCTCCAACAAATAGTTTCCAGCAAGTTAAGGGGTCGGATGATGTCTTTGGGTCGTGAGTGTTGCTGATGTTTTCTTCCAAGTCCACACCTACTGTTTGCCCCTCACTATCTGATTGTACCAAGTTTTTGTTTGCTGATGAGTCTTTGCCTGGTGCAGCATGGTTCGCCTCTTCCTGCTCGTCATTACTCCGATCTGTTTTGGGCTATGGCTGGGCATCCTGATTTGGGGGTTGCGCGCTTCCTGCGGCGCTTTCCATCCCCATTTCAGTTGCACCAGTCAAGTCAACTGGGCAGATGTGATGGCTTCCTAGGGTGAATTCTGCCACAAAGTCCGCCAATCCTTGGGCTTTTATTACGGTTCTGGATTGAAACTTGATATCGTACTGTCCCAGTTCTACCGCCCACTTCAAGATTCGCCTAAAAAAGTTCACCCTCTCAAACAAGCTTTTAATGGAAAAACTGTGAGGACGATTATGGTGTGGGCATGAAAGTAATGCGACAACTTCCTTGATGCCATCATCAAGGCTAAGGCCAGTTTTTCCAAAGGTAAGTACCTGGTTTCTGCGCCCAGCAAAGTCTTGCTGACATAAAAGATGGGCAAGTGTTGGATTCTTTCCGCTCTAACTAACACCACGCTGACTGCGTGCTGTGAAACTGCCAAGTACAAAAAGAGCTCTTCTCCAGGTACTAGGGTTACTAGCAATGGTGGAGAAGACATGTACTCTTTCAGGCTCTCTAGGGCGCGATCGCATTCTTCATCCCACTCAAACTTGGCCTTTAATGCTTGGAAAAATGGTCGACATCTGTCTGACGACTGACTTATGAACCGATTGAGTACGGCTGCTAGGCCAGTGAGATGCTGCACCTCTTTGACTGTGTTGGGTCTCTCCAGATCCTGGACTGCTTTGATTTGAGAGGGGTCTACCTCTATACTCCAGTTGGTCACCAGGAAACCAAGAAATTTTCCTGATCTTACGCTGAACGCACACTTGGATGCATTAAGGCACAACTTGTTCTTCTTCAGGATCTGGAACATTTCATCTAGGTCCCTGAGATGGTCTTTCTCATCCTTGCTCTTGACCACCATGCCGTCGATGTAAGCCTCCATTATTCTGCCTAACAATGGTTCAAACATCTTGGTAACCATCTGTTGGAATGTTGCCCTTGCGTTCTTTAGGCCAAAGGGCATGACCTTGTAACAATACAGCCCTCTAGGAGTTGTAAAAGATGTGACCTCCTGGTCTGGCTCATACATAGCGATCTGATAGTAACCTCTATACGCATCAAGAAAGCTAAGCCGGTTGTGTCCTGCTGTAAGATCTACCAGTTAGTCTATCTTGGGTAAGGGAAAGCTATATTTTGGGCATACCTTGTTGACTGTTTTGTAGTCCACACAAACGCACCATTTTCCATTCTTCTTTGGCACCACCACTGCATTGGATATCCACTTAGGATAGTGCACTTCTCTGATAGCTCCTGCCTCTAGAAGGTTTCCCACTTCCTTCGCCACTATCTCGGCATGGTGGAGTGCCGATCTATGAGTGCACTGTATAACTGGTCTGGCAGATGGATGGACATTTAATTGGTGACAGATGAAGTTTGGGTCAATGCCTGGCATATCATACGGCGTCCAGGTGAACACTTTGATGTTAGAGGTCAAGAATTCCATGACCTCTATTCTTTTAGTGTTGGACATAGATGAACCGAGCAAGAAGAACTTTTTTGGGTTCTTTTCATCTATCCTTACCTGTACCAAGTCTTCCACTGCCTTCTGTTCAGCGGCTTTGCCAACATCCGCGAACAACTCATTACTCTCCGGTTCTTCCACCATTTGTAGATATCCCTTGGCAGCGCGACTGCCATTTACTGTGACGAAACATTGTTTGGACATAATTTGATCACCAAAAACCTCTTCAATTACTCTGGCTTTGTTAGGGAACCGCATTACTTGATGGTAGGTTGACGCTACCGATCGCATGGCATGCAGCCATGTCCTTCCCAAGATTATGCTGTAAGTGGAAGGGACTTTCAATACCTAGAATTCCACCTGTTTCGTCATGCTTCCTGGTTTGATTGGGAGGATTATCTTGCCAACTGGCCACTCTGGCATTGAATTGAATCTGATCAGGGGGGATGCGGCGGGTGCCAAGTCTTTATCCTCTAGTTTCAATTGTTTGAAGGTTTCGTAGTACATTATCTCACATGAGCTCCCTTGGTCAATCAAAATCCGTTTGACATCGAAATCCTTGACGCAGAGAGTGACAACTAGTGCATCGTTGTGAGGGCAATATATCCTTGCAAAGTCTCTATCTGAAAAAGATATGACATTCGTGGCCTTTGTTCTCCCCTTTTTGGTGACATGTTGTGCACTTAGTATCTTCCTTAAGTGCTCAGCTTTCTTGATCATTCCCCTGAGCTCACATACTCGCTCAGGTTCGAATACCCCATGTATTACCCCATGTATTACGTTAATCACGCCTTGAGGTGGGGCGTCGATCGGCATTCCATTTGGGTTGTCGTGGTTCTGGGGGGCTGGCTGTGTCCCTCATTCTATGTACTGGTCCAGGTGCCCAACTGCCACTAACTCCTCCAAGTGTTGTCTCAACAGCGTGCAATTTTTAGTGCGGTGCCCCTTTTCATCATGGAAGGTGCACCGGGACCTTTCGTTATAGTCCTTCTGTGCTTGTCCCAACTTAGCTGGCCATCTGACGAAAGGTTCATCGTGTATCTCACTGAGAATCCAGTAGATCGGTTTTTTGAACACCATTGTGATGGCAGTGCGGACTCTTAACCATCTTTTGTCTAAGTCCTCTCTGTTGGCCCGCCTGCCTCGCCCATTCCTGTTGGGGCGTTCTACCGTATTGACTTTTGCCGCAGTCTTTTTATCTGGTATCGCTGCCCTGCTGGGGCGTTCTACCGTATTGACTTTTGCCGCAGTCTTTTTATCTGGTATCGCTGCTGTGCCAGATTTTGTTTTAGCACGGGCGCTATCCTCCTCCACCCGAATATGCTGGTGCACTCACTCCATCAAGGCCTCTATTGTGAGGGGTGGCGCCATAGCTATTGAATCCCTCAACTTGTTTCCGACTGGTAGCCCCCTTTTGTACTGCGCGATGGCAAGATTGGTAGGGCAATCTCCTATCTGGTTGAAGGTCTCCCAGTAACGACTGTTGTAGGATCTCAACATCTCCTTGTCGGCCATGTCAATGGAGAGTAACTGATCGATCTCCACTGGTGTTTTGGTGTTCGTTCTGAACCTAGTCACGAACGCCTCGGCCAATTGCGCCCAGAAGGCGATGCTGTCTTCTGGTAGCCTTTCGAACTAGGTTAAGCCTAGGTTGCCAAGGCTAGATGGGAATAGAATGCACATCAAAGCCTCGTTCCGCCGGTATACTGCCATAACTTGGCGAAAGTGGCTTAAATGTATGTAGGGATCTATCTTCCCTTCGTAAGTCGTAAACTTAGGCTGGAGGAAGCCGGAAGGTAACGGCGCATTCTTAATTGCCGAAACGAACGGTGAGCTATGCAACCTTGCTAATGCTTTGTCCGTTGGTTCGTAGGCAAGGCGCGGTATTGGCATTCCTACCTCGACGCTTCCGTGCGTCCGAGGAGCCAACTGCTGAAGGGCTGAAACTCTGTACGGGTCGCGTGCCCTGGCATCCTCCTTCTACTGTGCCCTTTCTTCAAGCACAGTTCGCAAATCAGACGATCTGGGCAACTCCGTCTGCCTGGATGACGTCTGGTTCGTGTGCGAGGGCCGATAGGTGTTTCCTTCAGTATATGACCTCTCAGTTCTCGTTCTCTTAGACTTGGAATAACAAGTCCTGGACGTCTTTGTTTGAGTGTCGTCTGTTCTAAGGCTCTTACTCTCTACTTGTGATGGCGTGGTGTGTCCACCACGACCTTCCAAGTGGCGAGGGGGCGTACTGCCTTTGCGCCCCTCTCTTGTCGCCACCCCTTTTCCTTTTATCTGGCGTTTCATCAACTCCATGTCCGCCGCCATCCTTCGTATCAAATCATCTTGTTCCTTCACGCGATCCTCCAGAACCTGAGAGTCAATCCTCCGCCTCTGCCTTTCGGGGCTTTGGGAGTGACGGGGGCTGTTACCCCACCTTCCCCTTGCATCCCTCCAGGGGTTCTGTCTCTAGGGCTCTAAATCCGCCATGGGAGGGATAGAAGGCAAACCTTCGCGCCTCTCACTCCCTCTGGGGTTTGTCCGTCGATAGCGGACTGGGTAAGTTTTCATTGTGCCCCATTGATCTCAACTAGAGAGGAAAGCTTGATCAAGAGGTTTTGTTCTTTGTGGAATTTCCACAGACGGCGCCAATTGTACGAGCACGGAATAATCCTGTTGATCAAGCTTGCGCTCCTCGAAACATCGTCGCTTTGCCACCTGAAAACACAAACGTGAGCTAACTGGCGGGTGTGTGCCGAAAACCCCTCCGATGCCTAAGTCAACACAATAGACAATAGACACAAAAGCTTTCTAAATTCAAGAATCAAAGTTGTGTTACCTCTCCTTAGGTGATGTTATGAGCTTTTATAGGTTTCACGTGGCACAATCCTAGTAGGACTCTTATTTCTCCTTGTGGAGTCCTCCTAGGAATCACACTCCTGACAGATAATGCTTATCCTTCAACACCCTCCTCACTGCTTAAACCAAGTGAGATGGTTTTACCTCGGTAGTATAACAAAACGACCGAGCTATCATAGCCACACTAAATCGGCTGAAATGACCGAGCTTTAACTAGCCAGGTTCTTCCCTTCATTGAGGCCTCGTTTGGCAAGAGGCTATTTTAGTCAATTTGTCAAAAAGTTACTAAATTAGCCAAAAAGCCAACAACCCATACCAAAAAGTCAAAGATTCTCTTTTCTCTCTACTTTTTGCACATCTTTTCGTAAATAGCCAAAAAGTCATCCCAAACATACAAGTTTTTTTTACTTACCTTTTTAGCCAAATAGCCAAAAAGTTACTAAATTAGCCTGTTCCCAAACGAGGCCTGAGTGTACATCGACTTCTCCTGCTAAGACAGTGCTAACCATAACGAGCTTGGACCGAGCTAATCTGTAGCAAGGTCATGAGAAAAGCTCAAAATACCTTGGCTCAGAAGGGTATGGCCGAGCTAACTGCTATCACTCTGACAGTGGTGACTGAGCTAACTACAAGGCTCTTTTGGACCGGGCTAACCTACAAGGCCCATTTACTCGGCCCATCTTACTGTGGCCCATAGAACGGTCCATTACCCAACTCGGCCCAATTTATTTATAAATTACCCTCTCAATATATATATTGTTTAGGTAGTAAGAGTATTCTTAATAAAACTAAAGGTCCTGGGTTCGAACATTTTTCACCTCTATCTCTCTATGACTTTTTATTTTAGGCTAGAAACCTTATTTCTTAAAGAAATTAAAAATAACAAATAAAATTAAACATTGAGATGGTAAAAAGGAGTTGAACCTAAGACCACTGGTCTAACAAACAACACTTTTACCACTTAAGAAATAGACACTACGGTCATGTTTGATTTTGTGAAACAATTTTAAAAAATAATTTTTTGAAAAGAGTTTAAAAAATTTAAAAATTTGTTTGTTTCCAAAATAATTTTTTGAGTTTTCAATTCGTATTTTTATATTTTTAATGTGTTAAATATTTTTATCAATTTTTTTTTTTAAAAAAAACTTTTTAGATCCACTTAATCTTAATATATTTAAAAAGTAAAAATTTGTACAAAAATCTTTAAAAAATTCATTGAATACAACAAAATACTAAAATATATTGGATTTGCGTATTTTTTTTGTATTTTTTATATTTGGTGAACTTTTTTAAAAAAAATTCATAAATATTACACTTTTTAAATATATTTAGATTAGGTGTATCTAAAAAAAATGCATAAAATATTTTAAAATTTCACTAAATACAAAAAATAAAAAAAAATAAAACTCAATTTTCTAAAAAGTGATTCAATTTTCTAGAACCAAACATGGTATTTGGAGTTTTAGAGTTTGGGATAATTAATTTAATCTATTTTTTTTTTTTTTGATAATTGAATAGATGAGTGTGAAAAAAAAAAGTGATTGATTGTTGTGTAACATGTGAGAGAATGAGAGAAAAAAAAAATTTCAAACCAAACAAATTTTTGAATTTGTTCTAAAAAATTTGCTCACGAAGGATAAACCAAACCAAGGCCCACATGCCCTTAAATTCAAAATTTAAAAAAATTTATATTTTTATAGATGAAATAAATTATAAATACACTTTCTGATAATTTGTATAAAATATAAATTGTCCTCATGTAATTTTGAACTATGTCACGTCCTTCGAATTTCTGATTTTATAGGCAAATAGTTCTTTTTATTAATATATTGTTAATTATTTAACATTTTTTAATGATGTCGATATTTATTTTAATATTAATTCAAATAATTTTTTTTTATTTTATAAAAAAATAGTTTATGATTTTATTTTATAATTAATTTTTAATTAAAAATCTGAATAAAAAAATATTTAAAAATTATATTTTAAAAACTAAAAGAATATATTTTTAAAATGTAACCTAGTTGAACCGCACAGCCATCACCGTACACCCATCAGTAGTAGAATAAGTTTATTGATTTAGTCTAGGCGGCAATGTCATGGGTACTCCCAGCATGTATTATGAATTCGTAGAAGAAGTGAGGTTTACCGATTTTTTGTATTGAATGATTAAAGAATATGAGAGAAAATAGTAATTTGTTGATTGGTCAGAGGTACTAGTCACTGATGTCTTTTAAATCAGCTAATAATTTTTCCTAGTTAGGCTCAAATAAACCGAGTGATTCAATGAACAAGCTCGACTTAGCTCGTTAAGGGGTTGGCTCGGCTTGGTTCATTTAGTAAAACGAGCCGAGTTCGAGCTCGAATATTAAGTTCGTTTAGTAAACGAGCCGAAATCAAACTCGCCATAAGCTCGACTTCATCAAGTTTCGGTTCGTTTATCTTTATTTACATTATATAATAATATATTAATTTATATAATTAAATAATATATAAAGTAAAAGTATAAATAATATATTTATATTTAGATATTAAATATAATAAAAAAATTATATATAATTATAATTAGAGATATATTAAATAAATAAATAAATAAATATAAAATAATTAATATGACGTAATCGATAACGTAAATATATAATGATAAAATTAAAAAATAAATATAAAAATATATATAAAAATAATATTATAATAAAATTTAAATTTATAATATTAAAAATAAATATTTAAAAAAATATATAAATTTAAAAATTATAATTCATAAAACACTATAAAAAAGATTAATGAGGATCTTTATAAAAAGTTATATAATAATATTAAAAAAAATAGTAAAAAAATATAATTATAAAAGAACGGTAAAGATATGTATAATTAGCAATAATAAATATATAAAAAATTAAAAGAAATAAAAAATAAATATAAATATTAAAAAAAAATATAATAAAAAATAATTAATAAAATAATTAAAATAATAATATAAAAAAATGATTATTAAAAAAAAATAATATGTTAAAAATATAATAAAAAAAAAATTAAAAAAAAAATTAATAAAATTAAAAATTTTTAAATATAAAATAAAAATATATAAATAATTATTTATTAAAATAATAAAAAAAAGTACTAATATTATAAAAATTGATAAAATAAATATAAAATAACAATTAATAATATGTTAAGTAATAATAGTAATAATAGAATTTAAAAAGAATAATTAAATAAGGCTCTGTAAACCAACTTATTAATTATAATTATAAATAATATAATTAATAAATACATAAATAAAAAAAAAAAAAATTAATAATTATTATTATAAAAAAATATTAAATAATAAAATAACTATATCTTTTAAAATAATATTTTATATAAATAATATTAAAAAATTATCGAACGCGACCGACCGAGCTCGAGCCCAATTCCTTATCGCCGAGGTTTGAGCTCAATAAGAAACGAGCCGAGCTCAAACTTAATAAACTCGACTCGACTCGACTCGACTCGGTGGTTTGCAGCCTATTTTTAGTAATATGTATGGAAGGTGTTTGGGTTGTATAACGAGCATTTTCAATGACAAATCTATAATAATATGCCAAAGTTATAATTTGGCAATGACTAGTAAAAATTGCTCATTATAAAGTACTCCTAATGATACAGTATTATTTTGACAGAATTTCAACCAACTTTCTTTCAAATGTAGTGGATTTGGAATACAGTTTTTTTATATATATTTTTTTATTGTTTAGTTTTTGCTTAATGACTTTTCAAAAACTTTCTGAATAAAATTTATATGTGGTTAGTTTAACTCTCAAACATAATTTTTTCCATTTGTTTGGTTAGAATTTCGGAAAGGAATTAAAAATCACTTTTTCTCTCCTACACATCTAAATCAATCACTTTTTCTTTCTTCTCTTCCTTCTCCAATCAATTTTTTTCTCTCACACACATGACTCACTAGAAAAAATCAATCTAAATTCCAAACACCTATACTCCAAAACTATTTTAAAATATACAACCAAAACAAGTACGTGAAAAAAAATTTCTAAACTCTTTCCCCAATATTGTTTTTGAAATTTCTTTCTCCGAAAACCAAACCAAACATACCCTAAATATTTACCAATCAAGTTGAAAATTAAAAAATTTAAAAAGTAAAAAAAATATTAAAGATTGAAAAACAAATTTAAATAAAATTCACCCCATTTGTCATAAAGCAACCATAAAATTCACCCGTATGTGCAAAGCGACCAACAAGTGCTTCTCTCACTCTCTCTCTCTCTCTCTCTCTACACTATGCTGAGAAAATATAAAACGCCTGAACAATATTCAATGTCGAAACCCGAAAAACCTGCGAAAGTCGGAGAAACCCATCTTCGATCATATTCAATTGACCTATATTGTGGCCCCTGCAAAATCCTAAACCCTAAATCGGTTTGAGAAAGAACCCTTTAAAACCATTGAATATCGAAAAGATGAAAACAATAAGATGATGAAACGCTCAAATACAAGCCCAAAATCATCCATATCCTTCTATCCACTCATTTGGCAGGATCTATCATTCTGAATGAAGATCAGTTCCAACAAAAACAGATCAGTTTGACGAACTCTGCTATCCTTCTCTCTCTCTCTCTCTCTCACACACACCACACACACAATCTGGCATCTTTCACTTTTTTTGGTATGTCGGCGATCCCTCTACGATTTTTTCTTTCTTTGATTTATTCTAAGATATTTTTTTTCTATAGCCATTTTTATATTTTTTTCCCTAAAATATTTGTTTTATCATTATTTTTGAAAAAATATGTGTTAATAGTTTGTTGTAAAAATTCTGAAGGGATGACATTGCATTTGATTGAGTTGTTTGGGTTTTTTGTTTGTTTTTCGGCAGGGAAATCCGAATGCAGTTGGTTGTTGAGGCTGGCAAGTTTGACAATTGCCAAAGCTCCTGTCAAATTGGCATTAAAGAGGCATTGCTATAATTTGGTGAGAGTATAGTAGACCATGGAGAAGACGTTTTGTGCACACCTGTTATAATTTGGGCTTTGGCAGTTCCATAAGGAATCATTGGAGAATGCTTTAGGTGGTGTTTGGTTTTTAATTTTTGACTAAATAACATAAAAGACAAAAAAAAAATCAAAAAAAATAACAAAAAGACAAAAAAGACAAAAAAACCTCCACCATTCCAAGTTAAAAGCTAAAAAACCAATCAAGAACACTCCAACATGAACAAAAAAGCTCAAAAAGCTAATCTAAAAAAGTTATTGCCAAACGAAGGCAGCTTAAGATGCCCATATCATATGTACTTACGTAAATTTTTATAAATATA